>JBBPBX010004362.1:11819-34824 GCA_038048925.1 Garcialebias charrua | reverse complement strand
AGAATGCTTTTCCCTGTTGAAAATATTTCTAAGTGCTGCGCTCTACAGAAAATTAGAGATAGCACCTTTAATTATCATTTTTATTATATTCACATCTTTTATTATCATTCACCTTTTATCATTATTTATATATTTTATTATTATTTATATATTTTATTATTATTCACATCTTATATTATTATTTACATCTTTTATTATTATTCACATTTCTTATTATTATTCACATATTTTATTATTATTCACATATTTTATTATTATTCACATATTTTAATATTATTCACATTTTTTATTATTATTTACATATTTTATTTTTACAAATTTTATTATTAATATATGCTGGTGAAGATTCTCAGTCGTCCAGGACATGATGAAATCAAAAAAGGCGTTCAATTCAGGATCAACTGGACTTTATTTGTTGCAGAAAACGTTTCGACTTCTGTCCAGAAGTCTTTTTCAATTCTGAATGCAAGCTGTGAGAACGAGAAGTTTTATACAGGCTTACAAGTCACGCACCAACATAGTGGCCATATCTTTTATGAAGATTATTACTTACTTTAATGAAAAGTGCGTTATAAATTGAATTAATTATTATTATTGTTATTATTATTATTTATATATTTTATTATTGTTCACATCTTTTTTTATTATTTAAATCTTTTATTATTTAAGTCTTTTATTATTAACATATTTTATTATTATTCACATTTTTTATTAATATTCACATTTTTTTAATTATTCACATAATTTATTATTATTCACATTTTTATTATATTATTCATATTTTTATTATTATTCACATTTTATTATTTACATATTTTATTATTCACATATTTTATTATGATTCACATTTTTATTATTCACATCTTATATTATTATTCACATTTTTTTTTATTCACATTTTTATTATTATTAACATATTTTATTATTAACAACAAAGTTAATGCTCAATCATCCAGGTACCAAATCCAATAATTCTCAGTCGGATCATCTGGACAGTTTATGTTTATTAAATTTTTTATTTTATTTTTTTTACAAAAAACACAATACAAAACAATACCATAAATGATAATGTACAAAATATAAAATGAAAGGTAGCAGAAAGAAGAAATAATCTTATTATATCTGCCCCTTTTTCAAACAATCAGTTCAAACAATAATAATCTACAGAACTGAATGAATAACTTTCTAATTGTCTAACTAATACAATATACATTACGCTACTTCATATATTTTTTTTTAACAATTCAGTTTTGATCATTTTCTTAAATGTAAACAGTGACTTGGCATTTTTAACTACATTCTCCAAGCCATTCCATAATCTAATTCCCTGGATTGAGGTAGAACGTCCCTTCAAACTAGTTCTGAATTGTGGTTTTACAAACAACTCTGTCCCCTTAAGATTATAACAACTTTGTCTTTTAACAAAATGCATTTGGATATTTAAAGGTAGTGCATTATGGGAGTGGTGGCGCAGAGGTTAAGAAGGTGAGCTTGTGATCGGAAGATCACCGGTTCAAGCCCCGGTACCGACAACATCAAAGATGTGGGTGGGATAAAGTGAAGCGGTCACACCTGTCTCTGCCCCACTCTGGGCCCTTGAGCAAGGCCCTTAACCCCCACCATCTGCTCCCCTGGGCACCCTAGATATCAGCTCTCTACTCCACACAGAGGGCTGTGGTTGCTCGGTGGTCTGTGGTTGTGTCAGGAAGGGCATCCGGCGTAAAAACAATTGCCAAGTCTTCATGCGACTAGTTCGCTGTGGTGACCCCTAACGCAGGGAGAAGCCGAAAGAAGAAGAAAAAAAAAGAAAAAAATTAAAGGTAGTGCATTATTTTGAGCTCTATACATAACTGATAAAATATTATAGTCTACCAAATCATGGAACTTCAATAACTTCAGTTGATAAAATAATGTACTTGATGGATGACAGTAATGTTTTCTAGTGATAATTCTTACAGCTCTTTTCTGTAATACAAAAATAGGCTTTGTGATTGTTTTACACGCTTTCCCCCAAACATCAATACAATAGATTAAGTGTGGAACAATGATTGTGTTATACAACAAATACAGAGCTTTATCATTCAATAGGTCTCTGACTTTGTACAGTACTGCAATCGATTTAGCTATTTTTATTCTTACAGAATTTATGTGTTGTTTCCATGTCAGTTTGTCATCAATGATAACACCCAAAAACTTCACCTCACTCACTCTACAAATCTCAACATCCTCAATTTTGAGTGGAACATCAACAGTTTTCTTTTTATTACTGAATATCATGTAATTAGTTTTTTCTAGATTTAATGATAATTTATTTATTTTAAACCAAGTTTGTATCTTGACAAATTCTGTCTTTATCAATTCCAACATTTGTTCTATATCTTCACCTAAACAAAAAAATGTGGTATCATCAGCAAAAAGTTTCTTTTTTATAGAAACGTTTATAGGGCATGTGGTAGGAGGGCAAGGTAACCAGCTGAAGAGCACATAGGTACCCGTAGATTTCCAGAGATTAAGTCAGATTTTTTTTTTCCAAACTTTATTTATACAGGTTAGTCCTGTTGAGCCCCAGGGTCTAATTTACACGAGAGAACTTAAATTAACAAATAGTGATGACAATAGACAATCATAAAAGAAAGCATTCAAACTGAGAGGAATAAATGAAATGTTTTTTGTTTTTTTTACGAAATAAAAACAGCAAGGAATGCGGAAGGACCCAGAAACACTGGAAAGATCACAAGAAAATAGGTCAACATTCGCAAGGCTAGAGACTCACAAAAAGGCTCGAAGCAAGAACCATGGGCGGGTAATGCTCCAGCGTTGAGGGGATGTCATCAGGTGTGGAGCCTCATCAGGACACATGTGGCACTCTGGCGCCCTCTAGTGACCAAAGAACTCACAAAGAGACAGGAACTCCCACACAGCCGGTGGACGCTTGTCCTGAGCCTGGTTCTGCTGGAGGTTTCTTCCTGTTAAAAGGGAGTTTTTCTTTCCACTGTCTCCTTTGTGCTCGCTCAGGATGGGAGACTGTGATGAAGTGAAAACTCACTGCGTCTGCTGATGGATAAGTTTTACTAATTGGCTGTTTAATGTCTGTGAATGTTTTAGTACAGAGACCTGAGACGACTTCTGTTGTGACTTGGAGCTAGAAATAAACTGAATATGTTAAAAACTTTATTGTAACTTGTTGTAAAAATGTTGACTGGTATGGTTTGCTTTGTATTTTTATCATTGCTGTTTTATGTCACTGCCTCCTGTCCAGGATCCATCCATCCATTCATCTTCTTCCGCTTATCCGGGGTCGGGTCGCGGGGGTAGCAGCCTAAGTAGGGAGGCCCAGACTTCCCTCTCCCCAGCCACTTGGAGCAGCTCCTCCGGGGGAATCCCAAGGCGTTCCCAGGCCAGCCGAGAAACATAGTCCCTCCAGCGCGTCCTGGGTCTTCCTCTGGGTCTCCTCCCGGTGGGACATGCCCGGAACACCTCACCAGGGAGGCGTCCAGGAGGCATCCTAACCAGATGCCCGAGCCACCTCAACTGGCTCCTCTCGATGTGGAGAAGCAGCGGCTCTACTCCGAGTCCCTCCCGGATGACTGAGCTTCTCACCCTATCTCTAAGGGAGAGTCCAGCCACCCTGCGGAGAAAACTCATTTCAGCCGCTTGTATCCGAGATCTTGTTCTTTCGGTCATAACCCAAAGCTCATGACCATAGATGAGGGTGGGAACGTAGATCGATCGGTAAATTGAGAGCTTTGCCTTTTGACTCAGCTCTCTCTTCACCACGACAGACCGGTACAGCGCCCGCTTCACTGCGGACGCTGCACCTATCCGCCTATCGATCTCACGCTCCAGTTTTCCCTCATTCGTGAACAAGATCCCGAGATACTTAAACTCCTCCACTTGGGGCAGGACCTCCTCCCCGACCCGGAGAGGGCATGCTACCCTTTTCCGGCTCAAGACCATGGCCTCGGATTTGGAGCAACTGTCCAGGTTGTCATTGTAAATAAGAACCGGTTCTCATTAGACTTACTTGGTAAAACAAAAGTTATTAACATGAACATCAGTATAAAAGATAGAATAGGAAGATGGTTATTCTATCTGTGACAGTTTTTGTTAGGAACCTATCTTGACACAAATATTTAAAAAATCTGTATTTCCACTTTTCTTTATCCGAAACCTATAAATTATTAAACCACCACAATTTTTTTTATTACACGGTTATACTGTGAGAAATATTATGAAAGTCCAGGCAGCACATTCAGTTCTCACCTCGTTCTACAGGTGTGCAGTGGAGAGCATCCTGTGCTCCAGCATCAACGTGTGGCATGGAGGCTGCACAGTTGAAGAGAGGAAAGCTCTGCAGAGAGTGGTGAAGGCTGCACAGAAGATGTTGGAGTCAGTCTCCCCACCATCACAGACATTTACACCTCCAGATGCAGGAAAAGAGCCACCTGCATCATGAAAGACCTCACTCACCCAGCACACACACTTTTTGCCCCACTCCCCTCAGGACGGAGGTTGAGGAGCATCAAATGTAGAACCACTAGACTGAGGAACAGCTTCTACCCTGAGGCTGTTAGACTCATGAATAAATAACCAGAATAATCACTGTGATGACACTTTAATTGGTGATATGTGTTGCTGATTATCCATGCTGCTGATCTTATGTTGATTATTTCATGCTGCTGTATTCATACTCATCTGCTCACATAGACTCATGTTCGTGCTGCTGTTGACACGCTGTATTGTTTTACGTTCTTAGTGTTTGGCGTGCATCTTAGATCTTTTAGCGTACATCATAGATCCTTATTCACAATTTCTTTTTACACTTAATATTTTTGCTGTTGTTGGGTGTAACTGGAACCCTGTTCATAATTTTGTTCCAGCTCATGCACATGTGGTGAATTGACACTAAACCTACTTGAACTCGAACACTTGACTCAGTCTGTATAAATATTTTTATGTGTTGAAAAAAAAAAATCACTGCAAAATATGAAACGTGTGTCCGTTTATGATAAGGTAGCAGCGTCGTGGGGAATTCATATTTGCCTTCAAAACTGCACAATCAGTATGTTCGGTTCATCCGAGGTCAAAGTGAATCCACAGACAACTTTGAGGTGAGAAAGCAGAGCTTTTCCTGAAGCCTCCCAGAACTCCCTGACTTGTCTTTGACTAGTCTTTGACTTGTCTTTGACTTGTCTTTGACTTGTCTTTGACTAGTCTTTGACTTGTCTTTGACTTGTCTTTGACTTGTCTTTGACTTGTCTTTGACTTGTCTTTCACTAGTCTTTGACTAGTCTTTGACTAGTCTTTGACTAGTCTTTGACTTGTCTTTGACTAGTCTTTGACTAGACTTTGACTAGACTTTGACTTGTCTTTGACTAGTCTTTGACTTGTCTTTGACTAGTCTTTGACTTGTCTTTGACTTGTCTTTGACTTGTCTTTGACTTGTCTTTGACTAGTCTTTGACTTGTCTTTGACTAGTCTTTCACTAGTCTTTGACTTGTCTTTGACTTGTCTTTGACTAGTCTTTGACTTGTCTTTGACTTGTCTTTCACTAGTCTTTGACTAGTCTTTGACTAGTCTTTGACTAGTCTTTGACTTGTCTTTGACTAGTCTTTGACTAGACTTTGACTAGACTTTGACTTGTCTTTGACTAGTCTTTGACTTGTCTTTGACTAGTCTTTGACTAGTCTTTGACTAGTCTTTGACTTGTCTTTCACGCAGCACTGATCCACTGACATTTGTCCCCAAGACATCACTGAAACGTCACACGGTCAACGCTGCTCCTCATCACCCTGTTTTAGTCTGTAGTCTGAAAGAGCTGCTTTGATGGCATCTTCTGCAAGCACTGAAACATTTGTCCCCAAGACATCACTGAAACGTCACACGGTCAACGCTGCTCCTCATCACCCTGTTTTAGTCTGTAGTCTGAAAGAGCTGCTTTGATGGCATCTTCTGCAAGCACTGAAACGAGAGGATGGAGAAAGTTTAAGAAAATTATGCAAATAAACATGCAAGAAAGGGGCTTGAGAAGGTTTTTAAATATTAATAGGGGGCGGTAAATGGATGAAGTTAGAGAGGACACAGAGGTAGTTGGAGTGAGGACAGAGGATGCAGAGGACAGAGTGAGAGGGAGGAGTAGCCGACGTATATGCAGGAATAATGAAGTTAATTTCAATACCTTTTCAAGATTTTTTAAAGACCTTCCAAAATAAATTCAAGACCTTATCGTCACTTTGTTTTATTAAGCAACAAATCTTTGATTTACAAAACTGCTGTTGTTTTCAATTAAATCCGTGAATCTCAAACCTACAACAGAACTGAGATACAGTGGAAAGAAAAAAGTTCAAAAGAAGAAACTGAACCACGACTAGGTTTAAGAAAATATAGCTTAGGTTACAACAAGACTCGTAGCTATTTTAAAGTAACTTGGTTGAACAATGGCGAATAAGAAATAAACAGTAATCATTACATGTGCCTCAGTGCAGTTGCTTTGCATTCCAGCAACTCTTCAGTTTGCACCAGCTCACTGAGTTTTTCTTTACGTCTCCTTCTCAAGACATTGGACTTGGTGATCAGTTGGGCCATTAAAGAACCTGACTTTCCCTCTGCCTGCTCTGCCAACTGATCTGCATCTTTTTGCAGAGAATCGCACACCTCTTGTAGAACTTTCTCTTTTTTTTCAGCTCTTCTAACTCAGCTTCAGCGTTTATGCCCATCGAGGCTACGCTCATCTTTTTTTTTTACAAAATGTACAATAAGCCTCGCGGTTATTCTCGGCGACAGGCCTCAGCCATTCTTGAAAATCAGGCATCTCCAACCAGGAGTTCAGAAAACTTGCATTTACCCATTGTTCTCACGGTCTCGCGGCAACTTACTCGAACACACAGACTCAACTTGGAGATAAAGCAGCCGCGCATGCGCACAAGATAGACCTAGCTGTAAAGGCTGTTGTAACCTGTATTAGTCATACATACTTTTTGCTGTCAAATTATTTAAAGCTAGAATAACAGCAAAAAAAAAAAAAAACCTCATCAAATTGCTTTCAAGACTTTTTAATACTTTTCAAGACCCTTAATTTTCCCAAAATTGATTTATCAACTTTTAATAACTTTCAAGACCCCGCGGACACCCTGAGTAGGACTTGTTGTGGTGAACCCTGAAGAGGGAAAAGCCGAAAGACGAAATAACCTAACATTTATTTTTAAAAAGCACATAGTTTTAGATTAAGATTGTCTTAAGTAAACTAGAATCACAGCCAAACATGAAAATAATGTTATGCACACCATTTTTGTGTTGATTAATATTGATTAGCTGTGGTAGCCATCTTAAATCAGATTGATCCCAAAGGCTAATCAGTTGTTTGGTTACTTTCTGCATGTTGCATTCAAATTTATCCACGAGATATTTTTGTTCCTACAAGTGTTTTAGATTTAGCAGACTGGTGTTTCCCCCTCAACATTTAAGATATGTTGTATTTGCTTTAACTTACTGGAGCAATGCAGCTTGACGGGAGGAAGGCAGAGTTCTTTGGCAATGTCTGTGTTCTTGATCTTCAGAGCTTGATCGATCTGCAGGACGAAAGCAGAGTGATCAGATTCTCCAGGAACAAATAAACAAATAATCAACGAGTCCATTCTTTGTGAGTGTTGTCATACCGACTTCCCCTTCACCCACTCTGTGGCCAAAGAGCTGGAGGCGATGGCTGACCCACAGCCAAATGTTTTGAACTTTGCATCCGTTATTTTGCCGTTTTCATCCACTTGGATCTGGAAACAACATGGAGGTGAGCAGGTTTGACCATGACGTATTAATTCGTGCTGCTGACCTCCAGCTCACCTGAAGTTTCATTACGTCACCGCAGGCCGGAGCACCCACCAGTCCAGTCCCCACATTCTTGGAGTTTTTGTCCAGGGAGCCCACGTTTCTCGGGTTTTCATAATGATCCACCACCTTGAGGGGAGTTAAAAACGCGTTTTACTTTTGAGCATTGAGCCACAACCAAAACGAGCTAACTTCACGCAAACATCATTAGAGTTTATTAAAAAAATGTGTGTATAGTCCGTTACCTTTTTGTGATAAGCGCAAAGAGGGTTCGGCTCCGGTCTGAAGAGCTTCTTGCTAAGAAATGACAGCAAAGACACGGAATTTCGCAAGGAGACAGTCGCCATGTTTGAACACCGAGTGACGGAAGTTAACGAGCGAAGCCGAGCAATGACGAACGCCCCTTGTTGACAAACAGGTGAAAATGAGCTTCAATAACAAAAGAGCGCCCCTGGCGGCGAATGTTGATATCTACAACCTCAGGGGTGTGTAACGTAGTTTAGCAGGCCGATGTAACATATAATGAAACCATGTTGTCAAATATTCATTCAACCTTTATTTAGGCAGGTTAATTCCATTGAGCCACGGGACTCATTTACAAGAGAGACCTGAAGTTCTAAGAGTGATGACAACAGTGGATAATGACAACAGACAATCATAAAAGACACGTAGTGTTCGATTGTTCTGATTGTTGCTGTATATGTCCCCCCAAGCTCCAACAGCAAAGATAGAGGTGAGGCACTGAATGAACTATATCTGCACATCAGTGAGCAACAAACAGCCCACCCTGATGCTTTTCTCATCACGGCTGGTGATTTCAACCATGCAGATTTAAAGAGTGTTCTTCCAAAAACATACAGAAACATAAACTTTGCAACAAGAGGAAACAACACCCTGGACCAGGTTTACACCACCATGAAAAATTCCTACAGAGCCATCCCCCTCCCCCACATTGGTGCTTCTGACCATATCTGTGTTATGCTAAAGCCAGCATACAGGCCGCTGGTGAAAGTCACAAAACCAGTCCGCAAGCAGATACGAGTGTGGCCAGAGGGGTCTTCAGAGGCACTCCAGGACTGTTTTGACACCACAGATTGGGGTATGTTCAAAGAAGCTGCTACCACAAACAACACCACATGTCTCCAGGAGTACTCAGACACTGTATGTTCATACATCACCAAGTGCATTGATGATGTAACCAACCTTAAAACCATCACTGTTCGGGCTAATCAGAAGCCATGGCTGACAGCTGAGGTTTACAGACTCCTGAGAGCCAGGAATGCTGCCTTCAAAGCGGGAGATCAGGTGGGCCTGAGGGCAGCCAGAAACAACCTGGACCGGGGCATCAGAAAGGCAAAGAAGCAGTATTCTGGGAAAATAGCTCACCGTTTCAAGGACAGCAGGGATACACGCAGTCTGTGGCAGGGAATACAGACCATCACAAACTACAAACCACCCCCCCAGACCTGTGACAGCTCAGCCTCTGCGCTGAATGAACTGAATGAGTTCTTTGCTCGGTTCGAGGCAAGTAACAGCACACCAGCACATAAACTCCCCCCCTCTCCTGATGGCCAGGTGCTGACGCTGTCCTCAGACAGCGTAAGGCGATCATTCATCAAGATTAACGCCCGGAAGGCCTCTGGTCCTGACAACATACCTGGTCGTGTGCTGAAGGACTGTGCAGGGGAACTCGCAGCGGTCTTCACGGACATCTTTAACATCTCACTGAGCCAGGCCATCGTCCCCACCTGTTTCAAAGCCACCACCATCATCCCTGTCCCAAAGAAGGCAACGCCCGCATGCCTCAATGACTATCGCCCAGTAGCACTCACCCCCATCCTGATGAAGTGCTTTGAACGGCTAGTCATGAAAAGCATCACATCTGTCCTCCCTGACTCCCTGGATCCCTTCCAATTTGCATACCGACCTAATCGCTCAACCGACGATGCCATCTCCTCTGCCCTTCACACAGCTCTCACACATCTGGACACGAAGGACTCCTATGTTAGAATGTTGTTCATCGACTTCAGCTCGGCATTTAACACCATCATCCCCCAACAGCTCATCCTTAAACTGGACAGTCTGGGGCTGAACACCTCAATGTGTAACTGGCTGCTAGACTTCCTGACCGGGAGACCACAGACAGTACGGATCGGGAGTAACACATCTAGCACCATCACATTGAACACAGGGGCCCCACAAGGATGTGTGCTGAGCCCCCTTCTATTCACCCTGCTAACACATGACTGCACACCATCGTACAGCTCCAACCACTTCATCAAGTTTGCGGATGACACAACAGTGGTAGGTCTCATCAGCAACAACGATGAGACGGACTACAGGAACGAGGTGAGCCGCCTGGCCTTGTGGTGCGGACACAACAATCTCACTCTCAACGTGGAGAAGACAAAGGAGATTGTTGTGGACTTCAGGAAGAGGGATGCCCAACATCCTCCTCTGACCATCAACAGCACCGCAGTGGAGAGAGTGGACAGCACCAAGTTCCTGGGAGTGCACGTCTCAAAGGACCTGTCCTGGAGCAGGAACACTGCAGCACTGGCAAAGAAGGCTCACCAGCGTCTCTACTTTCTCCGCAAGCTGAAAAGGGCTGGAGCTTCAACCCCCATCATGAGCACCTTCTACAGAGGTGCCATAGAAAGTGTCCTGACCAGCTGCATCACTGTGTGGTTTGGTGCATGTACTGCATCCTGCCGCAAGAGCCTCCAGCGCATTGTGAGAGCAGCTGAGAAGATCGTGGGCACCTCCTTGCCCTCACTGCAGGACTTACACAGCAAACGCCTCACTCGGAAAGCCCACCGCATGGCAGGTGATCCCACACACCCACTACACAGCTGCTTCAGACTGCTGCCATCAGGAAGGAGACTGAGGAGTCTCCAGGCTCGAACCAGCAGACTGAGAGACAGCTCTGTTCATCAGGCAGTCAGAATGCTAAACACTCTGCCTGCTCTGCCTCCCCTCCCATTTGAACTGCCTTAACACTAAAACTTTCTCACATACTATCACTCAACACAAAGTTTTTAACACTAGACTCTGTGTCACCAAACGGGTTTTCACTAAACTCTCGGTCATGTGCTCATACAGTTTGCACTACTTCTCATACTTGCACTAATGTCTGTATTACATCACTGCCTATAATCATAATACTGTTTACATTCTCTGTTTACATTTATTAATACTGTTTACTTTTATTACTACTGCTTACATGTAATTACTACTGTTTACATTTATTTACACTACTCTAATATCTACACCACTGCTGGTACATATACAGTGTGCTCTGAACGGTCTTATTTAGGGATGCCCAATGTGCCTTACTGCATATGCCACTTTTTGCCTCTACAACAACATCAACTACTACCTCATACATATACTGTGTACATTGACTCATACGCTGCTTTGCCACTTTGCAAATGTCAATGCTAGAAACCTTTAGTTTATTTTAGTTATACTTTTTATACTCTTTTTTTATACCACTATGCAAAAAAAAAAAAAAAACAACTCAGGACAGTGTTAGTTTTACTATTTTTATGCTTATGTCTATTATTATATGTTTCAGTGTTTCAATGTTTAGATGTTTACTGTTGCACCGAGGGACTGAGAGAAACGCAATTTCGGTCCTGTGTATGTCCTGCACTGTACATATTGCAGATCTGACAATAAAGTTGACTTTGACTTTGACTTTGACTTTGAAGTAATGTTTTTATGCTATCAGTGCCTAGTGTATTTTTAGTTGATATTTTTCTTAGTTCATGTCTTAGATGTTACTACTGTTTTTCTTTTACATTTTAATGCTGGATGTAACTGGGACCCTGTGTACATAATCTCGTTTCATGTACCACATGTGGTGCAAATGACGCCACTTCGAGAGGTCAAGGTCGAGAGCTTCAGATCTTTAATATAGAATATATAATATAATTTATATAATAACATAACTTTAATATAAATATCCAAGTTATCTCAAATGTTCCTCCTAGTACAAATAACATAATTTTTTAATTTGCGTTTTAAGCTCTGATATATTCAAAATTACATCCAACATATTTATAATACACATTATAAATATGTGATAATATTTATGGGAAATTACAGTGGTTGTGTCAGGAAGAGCATCCGGCGTAAAAACAATTGCCAAATCTTCATGTGACTAGCTCGCTGTGGCGACCCCTGACGAAGGGAGAAGCCGAAAGAAGAATTTTTTTTTTCAAAATTACATCCAACATATTTATAATACACATATGTGCACTTTGTTACTTGTCATAATTTTTTTTCAACTTATTTGAATTAAAATGACATTTTATCAATCTGGAAAATGTGTGGATTTTTGTAATAAATTGTTGTTATTAATATTATTACCAGGTCTCTTGTAAATGAGTCCTCGAGGCTCAATGGTATTAACCTGCCTAAATAAAGGCTGAATGAATGAAAATGATCAATTTCTTCTATTTATTTTCCAATTTATGTTCTCTTTTATGATTGTCTACTGTTGTCATTCTTTGTTAAAAAAAAAAAAAGAGTCCTCAGAGGCTGATTGATCGAGCCTAAACCTGTATAAATAAAGGTTGAATGAATGAATGAATTACTAACATTGGAAATAGCTTTTTAACTATTATGACCAGGACATCTCCAATTTTTACGGGTTAATTTTTAAAAATACTCAAAATTACAATAAATATACTTGCAACAGAGACATTCCTTCTTGTTTATCTTTGTAAGAATTTAATGAGCATCTTCTTATATGACAAATCAGCCTTCCCTAGTATCTGTCTCGTTGTTACCAGGCAGACAGCTAGTCCAATATGGCGGCGACAAGTAACGCAGAACAAACGCAGTTGCAAGACATGGAGGAGGACGAAGCAGGAATGGAGGAGAAAGAGATGGAATCGGACGAAGAGGAGGAGGGCATGGGTGCAGAAAATTCAGACGACGAACAGGACGACTCGTCGGAGGACGAGAAAGAAAATGAAGCCGAAATCCAACGTTTGGAGGAACAGGTTGGTCAACAAACCCACCACACAAGCGTCGAGCCACTAGTGAGAATGAATGGAGGCTGAAAGTCTTCTGCTTTAAAACATCGTGGACCTCGTTCTCAACATGTTCGAAATAAAAACAAATGGAGTGGCTAGTGTTGAATGTTAAAAAAAAATAATACGTGGGCAAGTATGAGCATTCACATGTCGTGATTAGCTTAGCTAATCTTTGATGCTAACGGCTTGTCTGGTTTGTCACGCGCCTTTTCACTACCTGATCACGTTGGCATGGAAACACTGCTTTTAACTGTAAAAGATAAAAGAGCACACTTTTAACTTCGTTGGGTCTCTGATCAACACGATTAATCCCATTTTATAGCGTAAAAATACACCAGTTTCAGTGATGTAAAAAAGGAGATCCAGGTATTAATACGTAGTAGGGTTAGTAGCTGCAACTAGTGGATAAACAGAATTTCTGTAACTTGATGTGTTGGCTTTTGCTCTAAATTTCACAATGTCTCAACTTGTAAAAGATAAGAATAGCAAGATAAACACCTGCATGGTTACCTCAACGTACACACCTCCTGTTTGTGATTTTTAAATTGAGCTCATCAAAATACTGTATCTTGAAGGATGTATAGGATCAGTGACCAGAGGGGTGAGGAGAGAGTTATTGGACGATTAAATGAGCAGAAGTAAGAGCATGCAACAATGAAATGAGAAAAGGAAAGTTTACAATGTGAGAATTGTTGCAATCGTGTTGCAGAAGGTGAGATTGCCACTCAAGAGGTTTATCAGGGTTATCAGTCAATCAGCAGTCACACTAAACTAGGAATGTTAAACATTTTAGTCAACAAAACTATTTAAAAACTTGAGTTTTTTTAAATGTTAGACATAGCTTCCAAACTATATGTGATGATTGGAGAAAAATATGCATACTGTATTGCTTTTTGATACTGTATTGTCACAAATCTCTTTAAACTGTTTTAAAATTTGTATATACTGTATAAATCTCAAGCTGTACAGTTACACTTTTCAGCAATTGTTTGTAGCAGGAATAGTTAATTCAACCTTTATTTAGGCAGGTTAATCTCATTGAACCTCCAGGACTCATTTACAAGAGAGACCTGTCTACAAACTAAAGAATGATGACAACAGCAACAGTAGATTTTCCTTGAACAATCAACAATAGACAATCATAAGAGAGAAATACAGATTTAAAAAAAAATTAATTTTAACAAGTTAAAACAAATATATCAAAGTAGCAAAACAGATAGATTATAAGGTAGATGTAGAAAATCAAAAACAGGAACATGTCTGCATTGGTTTTTGCCAGGAGTCCAACAGATTCTTAAAACCATTTAGAGAAGTCAAGGCCGAGAGCTTCAGATCTTTTTGTAAGATATTCCATGAAGCAGGAGCGGAGTAGGAGAAAGCCCTTTTGACACGTTCAGTCCTCACTGACAGAACACTGTAATCATGTCCTGAGAGCGCACGCTGTAGCTGCACTCACGCAGAGACATGTAGTCAAAGTCAAAGTCAACTTTATTGTCAGAACTGCAATATGTACAGGACATACACAGGACCGAAATTGCGTTTCTCTCAGTCCCTCGGTGCAACAGTAACCATCTAAACACTAAACACTAAAACATTTAATAAACATAAGCATAAAATAGTAAAAAAGTGTAACACTGTCCTGAGTTTTTTCATAATAGTATAAAAGTATGAAAATTTACACCAACACTGAAACACCAAACACCCCTAAAACACCAAACACCCAATGAACATAAGCATAAAATGAAATAATAAAAGTGTAATACTGTCCTGAGTTTTTGCATAGTAGTATGAAAAGTATAAAAACGTAAATCTATAAAATAAACTGAAGTTTCTAGCGTTGACATTTGCAAAGAGTGGCACAGCAGCATATAAGTTGATGTACACAGTATATGTATGAGGTAGTTGATGTTGGTATAGAGGCAAAGTGGCATATGAAGTAAGGCACATAAGGCACATTTGGCATCCTTAGATAAGGCTAGTCAGAGAATGCTGTATATGTATCTGCAGTAGTGTAGATAAAAGTAGTGTAAATGTAAACAGTAGTAATAAATGTAAAGCAGTAGTAATAAATGTAAACAGTATTAATAAATGTAAACAGTGAATGTAAACAGTAGTATGACTATAGGCAGTAATGTAATACAAACATTAGTGCAAATATGAGAAGTAGTGCAAACTGAATGAACACATGACCGAGAGTTTAGTGAATAACCCGTTTGATGACACAGAGTCCAGTGTTAAAAACTTTGTGTTGAGTGGTAATGTGTGAGAAAGTTTTTTGTGTTAAGGCAGTTCAAATGGGAGGGGAGGCAGAGCAGGCAGAGTGTTTAGCATTCTGACTGCCTGATGAACAGAGCTGTCTCTCAGTCTGCTGGTACGAGCCTGGAGACTCCTCAGTCTCCTCCCTGATGGCAGCAGTCTGAAGCAGCTGTGTAGTGGGTGTGTGGGATCACCTGCCATGCAGTGGGCTTTCCGAGTGAGGCGTTTGCTGTGTAAGTCCTGCAGTGAGGGCAAGGAGGTGCCGACGATCTTCTCAGCTGCTGTATGAAGGCAGCAGACCAAGAAGTGATTTAAAGATGAAAGTGTACCAGTGGGAGAGTCTGCATGAAGTTAATGATGTCCAGTTAACCAGTGAATACAGGGTGCAGTGGTGGGTACGATAATCACAGCCAGTTATGAATCTTAGCGCACCATGATGGACAACATCCAACATCTGTAATAGTAAATTACTGATTTTAACTACATGGTAATAAATAGAAAGTAAGGCTGAGTTAAAGTTTTATAGCTCGTCATATCTTGTATTTTTGCAGCTTTCGATCAACGCTTTTGACTACAACTGTCACGTGGATCTCATCAAACTTCTGAAGCAGGAGGGAGAACTTTCCCGTCTACGAAAGGCGAGGCAGAAAATGAGCGAGCTCTTCCCTCTCACTGAAGGTCGGTTCACGTCTAATACAGTACAGACGACAAAAGCAGCTCTGCATTATAGGGCTGTGCGATATGACGATATATATCGTGGGGACGATAAAAACGTGTCTATCGTGCTACTTTCCTTCTATCGTCTCTATTGTGATAAATAAATAAATAAAAATAACTGTCGCAAATAAGCTTCATATTGTGGTTTTGCGAGATGACGGCGCGGCTTTGTTTGACGCACGCGCGGGTTTGCGACACATGCTTTACGTTGTTAAACTCGAGAGCAACAGAGACGCAGGCGCATGAAGCCGGCCGGTGTCTCAACAAGGAGAAAACAGCTGCACAGGCAGCCCAAGAAGAAGAACTTTTACCAAAAAGAGGGGGAAGCTCACCTTGTTAGCTTCCATTATTTCGCTCCGCTGAAACTCGGAGACAAAATGGGTCCAGAGGACACGAACCCAGAGTCCAACCGAGTCCGAACTCGGGTCCAGTTAACCAATACAAAACAGACCAGAGACACAACAGAACCGCAATCAAACGCAACGTTTTCTCTTTTCTGTTTCTTGCTTTGTTTACTCAAACTTCAGAGCGGATTTCTTCTTCGTGAGTTTCATTAGCAGCTGTTGTTTTACCGCCACCTGCAGGAAAAATTTGGACCAAAGTAGAAAAGGAGTTGTTTGTTTGTTTGTTAGTTTATTCATTTTATAAAATGAAATACAACAATTAACGTATTCATAATAGAAAAAAAATAATAAAATGAAAGGTAGCAGATGAAGAATAAATCTTATTAAATCTGCTCCTTATTCATCTAATAACAGTTCAAACAATATTTTCTATAATAACAAAATAAGTAAATAACTCAGTCAATTTTCAATTCACATATATCACACATTAAATTAGATTCATTTATATTTTTTTAGCAATTCATTTTTTACCAGTTTCTTAAATACAAGGAATGATTTGGCTTCCTTAACATTTGTCATTTGGCATTAAGTCATTCCATAATCGTACTCCTTGAATTAAGGTAGATCTAGTTTCTACTTTGGTCCAAATTTCCTTGTTCTTTTTGTTCACATTCTTATAAATGTAACTATCTGTAGTAAAATAATAAAATAAAAAAACTTTGGTCCAAATTTTTGCTGTACACACACACACACACATCGTGTTGTATATATCGTGATATATATCGTTATCGTGATATAAAAAAGTCCATATCGTGATATATGATTTTTTCCATATCGCCCAGCCCTACTGCATTATTTGCATCTGAAATTGTACGTGTATTTATTTATAATTTTTTGCAGAGATCTGGCTGGACTGGCTCAAGGATGAGATCCGGCTGACTGAGGAGGATTCAAAGAGAGAGAATGTATACGAGCTCTGTGAGCGAGCTGTCAAAGACTATATCTGTGAGTCCACCTCCTAGCATTGCTTTTGTTTTATTATTCATGTATTTCATGGTTCTAACGTGTTATTTTGTGCCTTATTTTTTGTACACAGGTCCAGACATCTGGCTTGAATATGCCCAGTATTCTATTGGTGGCATGGGGTTGCCAGGTGGCATGGACAAGGTGAGGTCTATTTTTGAGAGAGCGATAACAGCTGTGGGACTTCACATGACCAAGGGGCAGATGCTGTGGGAGGCTTACAGAGAATTTGAAAACGCAATTTTGTCCACAGTGCAGGTTTGTGTTTCCATCAGCTGGAAAAATCCTCTCAGTTGCCAGAGACGTACTCAGTTTTTACAAATGTTAATATTTGGATCCCAAAAAAAGATGCAAGAAGACTGTGTCCAGTTAAAAAATAATCGCTTTGATTAACATAATTTAAAATACAGTGCAGTGTATAAACATCCTTCTTTATGTGTCAGAGCATGTGTTTGAATGATCATTGTACGGTAATTCAGGATAAATGTAAAAGAAGGAATTATTTTGATTTTGATCAGAAGGAGCTAAATGTCATCATAATTCTCTCTGTTGGTCTCAGCCTCCTCCTGGCAGGACTCCCAGCCGCGAGGAGCAGGAACTGCTCAACAGTCAACTTGAGCGAATCCATACACTGTTCCGCCGCCAGCTGGCCATTCCTTTAATCGGTAAGCATGGCGACTCTTCTGTCCAGATGGGTTGCGATAAAATAGGACTGCAATCTCATTGTGAGGGTTGTGTGTCATGGCCTTCCTGAATAATCCCATTTAAAAATGAATAATTGAGATGATGCAGTCATTTGGAACAAAGCAGCAGGTTGTGATGTGCCTCAGAATCTCTGCAGGTCTGACTGCACTTTCAGTCTGATTTGGACTGAAAATAGTTTTATAATCCGGTGGCTATATATGTATATTTTTGTTCTTTTATTGTTTTTTGCTTCTTAGTTCAGCTTGAATTTTTTTTTTTAACCTTTTCTCCAGTCTGGTCTCTTTTTGGTCTGTAAAAACTGAGTACAGATTAAGCTACATGCATTAATACAAACCTGCAGTGACCAAATCAAACCTTCCTAATGTGACTCCGATAACTTGTCATAAGGTTTTAAAAAGGGTAAATGCTTTTAAGTTGTGAGATAATTGTGCTTTTGCAGACATGGAAGCCACTTATTCTGAATATGAGGAGTGGTCTGAAAACGGCGTGCCTGAGACGGTCAAACATCTGTACAGAAAGGCTTTGCAGCAAATGGAAAAGCGCAAATTTTATGAAGAAGCTCTGGTAATCGAATTAGTTGCATCTTTTTAATTTGACTATTAAATTTAAATGTTTTTTTTTTCAAAGTGCATCACGTTTTTGTGCTGATCTTTCTGCAGCTAGTTGCAGAACCTCCTAAGTTGTCAGAATATCAGGCCTACATTGACTTTGAACTAAAAGAGGGCGACCCAGCACGGATCCAGATAACGTTTGAGCGGGCTCTAGCAGAGAACTGCCTGGTACCAGACATGTGGACCAAATACGCCACATATCTTGTGAGTATTGATCGGTGTTCAGCACTTTTGGTTTATAATATTAATTTTTCCCCCTAGCTTGACTATTTTAACTCGACATTTAAAACTCGACCACTTCACCAAATGTCAGCAAAAAGCCAAAAACAAAGATAAGATTTGTGCTAAACATGATTCTACATTACACCCTTCTTTCGAGAATCATTTTACACAGTAATAAAGTACAGGTAGTCCTCGACTTACGACGTTTCGGATTTACGAACGCATCTCATAAAAAAAAAAAGAAAGTTTAAAAAAAAAAATTATGAGATGCGTTCGTTAAAAAAATATATTCGTTCGTAATTTTTTTTTTTTTTTTTAATTATTAATAAATAGATGTACAGTACTGTACAGTTACCAAGCACTTAGCCTATCCTAACACAGTTAAGGAGTGAGTTGAATTGTCTCCCTCCTCCCTAGCAGGCTCCATTCACATAAAGGGAGCTAGCTCCCTTTATGTGAAAGGGAGACAATTCAACTCACTCCTTCATCTTTAAAAACTGTGTTAGGGGATAGGCTAAGTGCTTGGTAACTGTACAGTACTGTACATCTATTTATTTATTTAAAAAAAAAAAGTTTTTTTTGGTTTTTTTTTTTGTATGTGATCCGACTTACGTCATTTTCGACTTACGAACGGCCCGCAGGTACGGAGCTCGTTCGTAAGTCGGGGACTACCTGTATGTATTTAATTAGAGCTGACCTTGTTGTACTGAACTTTACATGGCCACAGTGTCAGTAAATTATGGTAACTGTGAAATGTTTTCTCAAACCCATATTTTATTGACTAGTTTCTTCAAACTATGTATCACAAATTTCCAGTACCGGTAGATATTCACATCTCTCCGATAACACATGTGTTTATTTTTAACCTCCTAATACCAAGACTCTTTCAAATATGGATGCCAGGTCCTAGGAGGTTAAAAGTGACCCATTAAATCATTTACTAGTACTCCTCCCAGCTACTCAATAAAAATACTCTGCATTTTATTTAATTCTTTCTCTTTGGGTTGTACAGGACCGTCAGCTGAAGGTCAAAGACTTGGTTCTCTCCACTCATGAGCGAGCTGTCAGAAACTGCCCCTGGACCATGAGTCTGTGGAAGAGCTACTTGCTGGCCCTGGAGAGGCACGGAGCTGACCATCACACTGTGTCAGGTAACATCTGGAGCACAGCAGGAAGTGTTTCCACTCGGCTGCCATTTTCAGTATTCAAGGAGTGTTAGCTCGTTCGTGGAAAAAAAAAAAATCTTAAGTAGATCCCCATGATTTACTATGTTTGATGTGTATGTGATATGGTGTTTTCCCTCAATATTCATCTTCTGCACAGATGTTTTTGAGAAGGCGTTGAACGCAGGCTTCATCCAAGCAACAGATTATGTAGAAATCTGGCAGGCGTTCCTCGACTACCTTAGGAGACGTGTGGATTTCACTAAAGGTGAGAACAGCTTGAGTAGAAAAACGGCTTTTTACTGGGTTATAAAATAATATATCTGATTCTCTCGTTTGGCTTTATGTACTTTTTGATTGATTGGGTCACTTGTCTTTTTTCCAGAATCGAGTAAAGAGTTAGAAGAGTTACGAGCAGCCTTCTCTCGGTCTCTAGACTACATGAAACAAGACGTTGAAGAAAGTGGGTCAACTCTTCTTCATTTGCTTTGACTGCCCTCTCGGTTTGGTTTTCATGTTACTTTGTTGTGTAACTGCAGGGTTTGGTGAAAGTGGAGATCCCTCTTGTGTCATTATGCAGACTTGGGCAAGGATAGAGGTAAACAGTGACCATGACGACTACTGTCAAGAGCTGATCTCATCAAATAGATACATTTAGGAAGTAAATTTTGTCCTGCAGGTTTTTTTTATTTTCCTGTTTTTAAATATTT
This sequence comes from Garcialebias charrua, assembly GCA_038048925.1. Classification (NCBI taxonomy): domain Eukaryota; kingdom Metazoa; phylum Chordata; class Actinopteri; order Cyprinodontiformes; family Rivulidae; genus Garcialebias; species Garcialebias charrua. Next base: position 14,207 of record JBBPBX010004362.1, on the reverse strand, counting down.
TTCATAATTTTGCTCCACACACTCACCACCTTAAAGCCTCATTAAACCACAGCAACATCTCCTGAAATGCAGTAGTGGATGTAAAAGGTTGATATATTGAGAGTGACTTTTTAATTAGATTGACATTATAAACATGTAATGTTTTCCTGTCATTTACTGAAAGAGATGATGAAAGCTTACTCTCATATGCAAGTATTAAAAAGTTACATTTTCCTTGTTTTGCTACCAGGCCCGCCACTGCAAGAACATGCAAAAAGCCAGAGAACTGTGGGATAATATCATGACGAAAGGGAACGCCAAATATGCCAACATGTGGTTGGAATACTACAACTTGGAAAGGTTTGTAAGCCCACACCTGAGAGGAAAATATACTAATTTAGGTGATGCCATCTTTGAGAATAAACTACTTTATTTTATTTATTTATTTATTTACTATAGGGCTTATGGGGACACTGCTCACTGCAGAAAGGCTCTTCACAGAGCTGTGCAGTGCACCTCAGACTACCCAGAACACGTTTGTGAAGTCCTGCTCACATTTGAGAGGGTAGATGGTGAGTTTCATCCTTAAAACAAATGGCAAGCAATTACTGTGGGTGATACTGTGCATCTTTATTCTGTAACAAGATTCACATTTTGAAAAGAGTTCTAAGTCATTGTTTTTAGATTTATAACCCGTGTATTACCTGCCTTTGGACAACACATGAAAATTAGCTGTTGTGCATATTTACATTGATGCTTAATGCTGACATGTTGATTATATGCATTGTCCTAATTTAAATTAAATGAAATAAAATATTATCTGAAATAAGAGGATGGGTTTTTCCATAGGAAAATAAAAAGTTTTTTATTTGACGATGAGCGCTAAAATAGTTTGATTTACCACACAAATTTGAAGAACTCTTGCTTGAATTAGACTTGAAAAGCACAAAAAACTCAAGTTAAAAATCACTTTTGTATTAAATACAAATAAACTCGGCAGTTAACCCTGCAGTACTCACAGTACATACCCAGTTTGTTGTCATTAACGTTTCTGATCTCACGCAGGTTCTTTGGAGGACTGGGACACAGCGGTGCAAAAAACAGAAACGAAGCTGAACAGAATTAATGAACAACGAGCAAAGGTAGGAGCACACATCGCTGCAGTGAGCAGGTGGATCATTTGGCCACGTTTGGCTAATGTCACCATCTTCCTCCATCTGTCAGGCAGCCGAGAAAGAAGCCAGCCATGCACGCCAGGAGGAGGGGAGGATTGAGCAACGGCGGAAGGCCAAAACAGAAAAGAAGGCTCAGAAGAAGACCCAGAAGGGCATTCGTTCTGGGGAGAAGAGAAAAGCAGAACAAGATCATAATCAGGATGAATGGAATAAGGACTCTGGTAAAAGATCTCTTGTGGATTTTCAATCTGAGAAACAAATCCTTGTATGTTTTCTAAATTCCCCTTTTTTCCTGTGATTTACAAGCTCCTAAAAGGCAGAGAGCAGACGGTGACAACGCTACAGACGAGTACATGGAGACAGAGACTGGACTTTCTGGGAGGAATGCTCCCCCTGGATATAAACCTGCTCCAGGCAGCACAAAACTCCCCCAGCAGGGTCTGTTGGGTTCCTCTCAGAGACAGAACGACGACAAGCCAGAGCTACGAGACGACAGCTCCAGTGTGTTCATCAGCAACCTGACGTACACCCTGGAGGAGCCCGAGGCAAAGCTTAAGACACTGTTCGAGAGCTGTGGTCCAATAAAACACATCCGACCCGTCTTCAGCAACAAAGGGGGCTTCAAAGGTTATGGCTATGTGCAGTTTGAGTCTGTGGCGTCAGTCCCCGAGGCTCTGAAACTGGACAGACAGGAAGTGGAGGGCAGGCCGATGTTTGTGTCGCCTTGTGTGGACAAAAACAAAAATCCTGACTTTAAGGTGAGTAAACAAGTAATGCTTAGCTTTAATAAATATTGGCTCTTTGCTGGGTTAAAGTGTTAAATGTTTATGAATCTTTTTTTTTCACCTGTTGAACCAAGTTTTTTTTTCTTCTCTTTTCGTTAATTTGAATGTATTGTAAGGGATTGCTATTTAAAAAAACAAAGAATAGACAAAATGCAAAGTCATTTTTTTGCCATGAATCAGATTAAGCTTTATTATCATTGTACTGAAATACAGTGAGATGTTCGTACAGTCGTCCGAAAGACGGGCGGAGTGCACGTTGCTGCTGCTCCTAAGAGCACAGCCTCTTATTCTTTAGATAAAAAAAGGGTAAAAGGTCATGAGGAAAGGTTAGTGGTATTACAAAAAAAAGATCTCTTCAGTTCACACCGTGTCGTGTGAGATTTGTCCATGAAGCACTTCCAGATAGTCCATAATCCTGATTAGATGTTGCCAGTACAGCTCTGATAAGC
>JBBPBX010004361.1:46520-77183 GCA_038048925.1 Garcialebias charrua | reverse complement strand
AAAACTGATCCTGCCAGCTTTCGACCGATTGCACTGCAAAATGTTGACCGTAAGATAATCACTAAAATCTTGGCCACTAGACTGAATAAATGTTTAGCATCTATCATCCATCCTGATCAGACTGGGTTTATCCCCGGCAGAATGTCTTTTTTCAATGTAAGACGATTACTTAATACTATATATCTTGACCATAAAAATACTAATGCCTCTATTCTGGCCCTTGATGCACATAAAGCCTTTGACCAGGTTGAATGGCCATATATGTTCGAATCATTGCGCAGATTTGGTTTCGGCGAGACTTTCATCTCATGGGTAAAACTGATTTATCTAGAACCTATGTGCTCCATCCTGACAAATAGTGATCGATCAGCTCCATTTCACTTGCAACGCTCAGTTCAGCAGGGCTGCCCACTGTCACCAGCGCTTTTCGCTATTGCTTTGGAGCCACTTGCTGTGGCAATTAGGGCACACCCGCATATCGAAGGCCTTCATGTCGCCGGCGTTGAAACAACCATTAGTTTGTACGCTGACGATGTGATATTATATTTATATGACACAGTGAAATCGGTCCCCTTCCTCCTCGACCTGATTACATCTTTTAGTAAGATCTCTGGATACTCAATCAATTGGTCAAAGAGCGAGTTAATGCCTCTTTCCAACACATACCCATTAGGATTTTTACAAAATGTCCCATTCAAAGTAGTTGAAAACCATCTTACCTATCTAGGCGTTATTGTGCCCAAAGACCCAAAACATATATTTAAACTAAATTTTACAAAGTTTATATCCGGATTAAAACTAAACATCGAATACTGGAAAACTTTGCCTCTGTCAATGATTGGACGTATCAACTCAGTTAAAATGATTTCCCTACCTAGGTTCCTATACTTATGTCAAAACCTTCCTATCTATCTTACAGCAGCCTTCTTTAAAGAACTAGACTCAATCATTCATTCCTATATATGGAATGGGAAAAATGCTAGGATTTCTAGAGTGCATTTGCAAGGGCCGAGGGGGAAGGGAGGGCTGGGACTACCTGTATTTAAACATTATTATTGGGCTGCCAACATCAGAGCACTAATGTTCTGGCAGTATGAGCTCGCTGGTAACCCGGCAACTACTGCTCCGCTGTGGGTCAAGATGGAATCTAAACTGGCAAATAACTCCTCCTTGCCAGCTCTATTGTTTGCCTACCTTGAAAAGCCTGAAGCCTACCGAAACCTGAGCTTTGTGTTAAAACATGAAATAAGAATTCTAAACCAGATCAGGAGTTTCCTTGCATTACCAAAGACGTCTGTACAGACGCCATTATGTTTTAACCATAGTTTCCTACCCCCCTGGCAGGATAAAGTTTATCATGACTGGGAGGAAAAGGGGCTGGTGTTAATTAAGGACATGCATATTGATAACAAATTTGCATCATTCAGTCTACTGAAAGAAAAATATAATCTGCCCCACTCACACTTCTTCCGATATTTGCAGGCCAGGCATTGTATTAAGTCAAATATCCAAAACTACGACATTCTTCCGCTTGAGCATGGCATATTTGAGATCCTTACGAGCCCTCCTGATTCACGCCATCTTATTACAAGAATAATGCACATGTTTGGTGACTGCAACGTGGTACGTACCACAAAAATAAGGGAGGCCTGGGGAAACAAGCTAGGGACAACAATCCTTGAATGATGGTGGAACAGATGCCTTTCAAAAATCAGTTTTTGTTCAATAAACAGCAGACATCAGCTAATTCAGTTTAAAATCACATATCGATTACACTATTCAAAGGTCAGATTACACAAGATATACCCCTCTGTTTCCCCAATATGTGACAGGTGTAACATATCTGAGGGCACACTGTCTCATGCCTTTTGGTCCTGTCCGTCCTTAACCGGTTTATGGTCAAAAATATTTGATTGGTACTCTAAGGCATATAGTGTTCTTTTGCAACCTGAACCAGGACTTATAATCTTCGGATGCCCCCGGGTGCCGGGGACCATACCCGCTGTAATGCGACAACCACTGGAACTGGGACTCATTGTTGCTAAGAGACTAATCTTAATACAGTAAACTGGAAATCTTCAGTTCCTCCTTCATTCCATCAGTGGATTACGGACATGATGTCAGTGATACAGATGGAGAGACTTCGGATAGGCGCTACAGACACCTTCTTGCGCTATTGGAATCCCTTCCTGGATCAGTTTTTGACGACCAGATTAAACTGACTAAACTTTTCTATGGTCTCTCCCACCAGCCGCCCTTTAATGAGTCTATGTAGAAGTTCATGAATATGTGTAGTGTGTGTGTACACCATGTGCTAATTGTAATGTTTCATACTTTGGCTTGTGCATCTGGGTTCTGTTTGTGTGTCTGTATATATGTATTCCTGTATGTATGTGTTCCTAACTTTGAAAACTCAAAATAAAATCTAAAAAATAGAAAAAAAAAGAAATGTAGCTACCAGTAAAAAGACAAAGAGGAGATATATGGATGCAGTTAGAGAGGACATGGAGGTTGTTGGAGTGAGGACAGAGGACGCAGAAGACAGAGTAAGGTGGAGGATGACTTGCTGTGGAGACAACTGAAGAGGGAAAAGCCAAAAGAAGACGTTCAATAAAAATAGAGTTTAAAATTACGTCACTCTGCAAATACAAATTGACATATTCAAATAATATTTCTGTACTAAAGTTTGCCAAAAAATTGTATATCAGGGTAATTCAATTAAAAAAAGTTTTGGTTTTACAAAGTTCTGGAGTTTAGATCAAATCAAAAATGAAAAACAAATCTATTGTGATTAGACAAGAATGAAAAATCTAAAATATGTTGCTGAAGGCAAACACTTAAAATATATGTTACTGCCATTTGTCATTTTCTAGCTAAAGAGGAGATCCTCTAGATTTTTGTCTGGACATTATTGTCAAATTTAAGTAGTAAAATTTTACATAATTTTTACAGGAATATTCTGGCTATTTTGAAGTAAGCTGACCAAAGTTATGCACCATTAACATCTTACGTTTTGTAGATAGCTTCCTAAATGTCTTCAATGTAGAGAAATGGAGTTTACGGCAGGAAGGACTGATGGGCTAATGGCTAGTCTGAATGCAGCTAGGACCACTTCCGGTTCCGGCGAGCTGATGGACGCTGCTCCCTCTGGCTTCTCTGTAGCCTTTTTATCATCAAACTGACGCGTTTTTCAAATTGGACTAAAGTTGGTCCACCTTCCAACCAAATTCGGTGTTCAGTGACTCGGAGAGCCCCACGGGACCGTCCCAAAAAATTATTTTGGTTCAGGACCGGCCGTTGCACCCCACCGTTCATTCTGAGCGCATCCTGCTGGCCAGGTGACCCCTCGAGCTGGGGAACTATCCCACGAAGCCTCAGTGGGTTTTTTTTCCCCCCATCTTTCTGGACCCCAGCTGAATTTCACATCCAGACCTGGTTCTAACAAGAATCGCAGGGAGGTATTTTGCTGACTTTTCAGCTGCCTTTTGTTGGACTGGCCTCGTGGCGTGGGGGAAGTGTACTTGGCCGAACCTGTGTCACTGGACCAGAACGGAACCGAGTTGGCTGTGGGGGACGTCGTCTACATTAAACTCTCAGACTCTGAGCGGCCCGTTACCTTAAAATGAAGGACTGTTCACCTCCGTGGGAACCGCGTTGTGCTCACCCGGAGGTGACGCGCGGCTGCTTTGAAGTGCCGTTAAACCGGATCAGAGCAGGACCAGGTGAGCAGAACCGGGTCAGTGACGACCTCAGCCTCTCAGGTCAGCCTTGCCGTTTTTTCAAACGGAGATGGTCTCACATGTTGCGGAGCATCAGATACGGGCTGAAGCAGAACCGGGCCAGTGACGTCTCCATCCTCCCCGGTCAGTCTCATTGTTTTTAGCCGGGGTGACCTTTTGGAGGACCAGACGAGCAACGTGAAGTGAAGCGTGGAGGAGCTGCGCTGTTTGTGCACGTGAGGATTTCGGCCTGAGTTTACATCGGATTTCATCGGCCCTGGATAATAAAAACTTTATTCCGGATCACGTTGTTGCTCCTTACTGACCTGAAACAGGCTAGGACCATGCCTTTAATTTCAGGAGGATTTTCTGGCAGCTCACTCTGCTATTTGCTGCAAATTTTTTTTTTTTATCCGTTGATTCTGGACCCAGCTTCTGTTTCCCATGGCCACATCCATTCATATTCACAGGGGGGCGGGAGCCCCCCTCAGCCAAACTCAAACTGCAGTTGGGCCACCTCATCGGATTTGTTCGCCTCTGTTTCCCATGGCCGCATCCACCCATCTTCACAGGGGTCTGGAGCCCCCCTCAGCCTAACACAAATTGCAGTTGGGCCTCCACAACGGATTTGTTTACCATACCATACATACCACTTTATTTATAGAGCACTTAAACAGACACAAGGCATAGAAACAAACAAGCATAGCAAACAGGAAAAACATAAAACAAAAATATAGATATAAATAGCAACAGAAACTAACTAAAATGGCGAACAATGTATATTACAGAGAGGATCAAAACAAATCACACCGTGTTAAAGGCAAGAGAATAGAAGTGGGTTTTCAAGCGAGACTTAAATACTGTGAGTGAGGGAGCCTGCCTGACACTCAGTGGCAACTCATTCCACAGTCTTGGACCTGCAACAGAGAAAGCCCTATCACCTCTGAGCTTACGGCGAGTATCTGGGATTGAGAGAAGCATCTGGTCTGCTGACCTCAGAGCGCAGTGGGACATATGGCTGCAGAAGGTCAGTGAGATACGATGGAGCGGAACTGTTCTGAGATTTAAAAACATACATGAGTATTTTAAACTGGATCCGAAGGTGAATGGGTAGCCAGTGCAGGGAGGCCAAAACTGGTGTGATGTCTCTATGCCCTGTACCAGTTAAGAATTGGGCTGCAGCATTCTGGACCAGCTGTAGCTGTGCAATGGAGGACTGACTGATTCCAAACAGAACTGAATTGCAGTAATCGAGCCTCGATGTTTGCCCGTTTAATTTGTGACGCTTTATGGTCTGAGACTTTTCTGCACCATTCATATTACTGTCATTATTTTCAGATCTCAGACTATCTGGAATCACTGAATCTTATTAACATATCTGGATCTGCCCATCACTGCAACTTTCACTGTTTTTGGGTTCTGAATGATCATGTCTTCATTAATGTTTCTCATGGTTCAATTATGGGGGCTAATTGTCACACTGTTAACTCCTGTAATTACACATCAGTGACAAAGAAGTCAAGAAAATATCTGATAATAATGTTGTTATTGATCTCAGGGATTCAACCCTACCCAGGACCCTCCACTAACTACAGTACACCAAATGACTTTAAAAACAAGTCAGATCTTCATTTCCTGCATGTAAACGCTCCTAGCCTTCTGAAAAAACTTGATGCCCTGGAAATTCTGGTCAGTTCTTCTAAGGTAGACGTGCTCTTCATCTCTGAAACTTGGCTCAACAAATCTGTACTGAATAATGATCTGGCAATCAATGGATTTAATATATATTGCTGTGATTGTCAAAAAGGGGGGGTGGAGTCGCTATTTACATCAGAGATTCTTTGACTTCCAGTTTTGAATCAGCAAAATCAATCCCAAACCAGTTTGAGGCCTTAGCTGTAAACATCACTTTCAAAGGAGGTGAGATCTTATCTGTAGTGAGTTGTTATTGTCCCCCCTCCGCAACACCTGAGGCTTTGTCCTCCCTGAAAGAATTCCTAGGAAATTTAAAATTCAATGAGATTCGTATGGCAGGAAATTTTAACATTGACTGGGATAAGTCGACCCCCATCTGTGATAAATTCAAGGAATGTTACCTATCGCTCAATCTAACACAACTTATCGACTATCCCACTAGACCAAACAAAAACTGTCCTGAAAAATCTTAAGTTTTAGATCTGTTTCTAACAAATATGCCTCACAAATTCCTTGGTACAGGTGTATTTGCTGACATTCTAAGTGATCACTGTGTGATAGCAGCTCTTAGAACGATTAAACTTCCTCCTTTTAGCTCAGATTAATTAAAAAAAGGGATTTGAAATGTTTTTGTGAACAGTCATTCCTCTGGGATCCATCCCACTTTGACTGGCAACGTATTCTATTAATCAACGACGTGAACACCGCTTGGAACTATTTCCATAATAGTTTCATTTATTTTGTGAACAAACACGCTCCTTTCCACCAGTTCAGGATAAAGGGACGTGACAGCCCCTGGTTTACTCCTGAACTAGCTGATCTCCTACACAAGAGAGACCATCTTTGGGCTGCAGCTAGAAAATCTGGCTCAGACACTGATTGGTTGAATTTTCGGCAGCTGAGGAATAAATGCACAACTGCCATCAAGGGCGGCCGTGGCGTGGTGGTAATGGCAGTCGTCCCCCGATCGGAAGGTTGGAGGTTTGAATCCCGGTTCCCCACACCATGTGTCGTTGTGTCCCTGGGCAAGACACTTAACCCCAAGTTGCTCCCGGTAGGACTGGATGGCGCCTTGCATGGCAGTCTGCCGCTTCCGGTGTATGAATGTGTGTATGAATGGGTGGATGGTTGGTATTGTAAAGCGCTTTGGGGCCCTCATAGGGGGCTGGAAGGCGCTATATAAATAAGCTCAATTTACCATCAAAGCTACAAAACGTAACTATTTCTTATCCCAAACCTCCAAAAATCTGAACGACCCTAAAAAATTCTGGAAAACCATCAAATCTCTCTCAGGCATCCCCCAATCATCTGACATCCCATCACAACTTCTCGTTGACTCTGTTCCTGTGTCAAATAAGCACGAGATCCTGAACTGTTTCAACAAACATTTTGTTGCTTCTAGTTCATTATTTGACACAGTTTCTAATGGAAAATCAGCCACTTCATCTAATAACCAAACTTCTACAAATCAAATCCCTCCTACAAGTCAATCCTCAGTTAATCACACCTTCTCTTTTTCTCCGTTCTCAGTCAGTGAGGTAAATAAACTGTTAAAAGGTCTTGATCCTAAAAAATCTGCAGGTCCAGATGAACTTCCACCTTATTTCTTAAGGCTGGCTGCTCATATCATCACAGTCCCTGTGACCCACATCTTTAACCTGTCCATAAGCCAAAACTCCATTCCGGATGCTTGGAAAACAGCCTTTGTTCTTCCTTTGCTGAAAGGTGGTGACCCCACCTCACTGAACAACTATTGACCAATCTCTAAACTCTGCATTTTAGCCAAGGTTCTAGAAAAACTGATAAACTCTCAAATCAAAAATTATCTGGACACATTTAACATCTTACCTCTCCATCAATCTGGTTTCAGGAAAAAACACAGCACAACAACTGCTTCACTGAAGGTTCTTAATGACGTTGAAGCATTGGATGCCAAGGATTATTGTGATGCATTTTTCTTAGACCTGTCTAAAGCTTTTTACACTGTGGATCATAACATCTTGTGTCATAACCTCTTAGAAACCGGTTTCTCAGATCACACCATTGGTTGGTTTTCTAACTATCTTTCCGATCGGAGGCAATGTGTTCAACATAACGTTACTTCTTCCAGTTATTTAACAGTTAAAATTGGTGTACCGCAAGGCTCAGTCTTAGGACCAACCCTCTTTATAATCTACATAGGTAATGTAGGTCAGAGCATCTCTGATGCATCCTTACATTTCAGTGCTGATGACACAGTTGTTTACTGTCGAGCTAAAACAGTTGCTAAGGCTTTCCAATTTTTGTAATCCGCTTTTGACATCATTCAGTCTGATTTGTTCCGTCTCATACTTGTCCTAAATGCTGATAAAACCAACGGGATGCTTTTTTCAAGTAGGAAGTCTGTCCCAGCAGTTCTTCCTCTGATTTTATCCTCAAATGGTGTCCCTATTTCTGCAAGATGGCCGCGCTCCGACAGGCAGCAGCTTCACCGGCTCCCAGTTCATCTCTAGCTTTTAGTAGTTTTAATAGTGATTCTGTACCTGACTCTGCACGTTTTATGCAGGTGAATTATAGCCGAACTGAACTGTTGAGAATTGGAGCGGATTTGCCACAGGGAACAGCTGAAATCAGCAACAAACTCAAATCTACGCTCGGTAGGATGCAGCTTTTAAAGTCATCCACCTGGAAATTGTAGCGGAGGTGCTCCGGCTCATGCTCCGGCGAAAAGAAAAGGAATCGGTGCTCCCAGCGTCAGAAGCGAGGCTGCCGGGCGGGGATTATGGTGAGGCTACGGGCTGATGCTAAAATCGGTAGACCCCCGATGCCGGCTCTTTTTCTGTCTAACGTCCGCTCGCTAGACAGCAAAATAGATTTGCTTCGTCTGAGAGTGACAATGTCGGAGGAAATGAAGAAGTGCTCTGTGCTTTGCCTCACGGAAACGTGGATTTCTAAGGAAACGCCGGACTGCCTGATGAACTGGATGACGGACTCTTTTTCAGAGCGGATCGTTGCACAGAGACTACGGGGAAAACACGAGGCGGCGGTGTTTGTGTGTACGTGAGTACGAATTGGTGCTCAAATTGTGCTGTTATAAAAAGCCTTTGCACAACTGCTGTGGAACTGATCACAGTGAGGTGCCGCTCCCATTATCTCCTCTACAAGTTCACAGTGATCCTTATCACAGTAATTTACATCCCCCTGATACTAATGCTAATGTCGCCCTGGAAGAAATTCATGACTTAATCAGCTCGCTGCAGTGTAAATACCCAGAGGGGCTCTGCATTGTTTTAGGTGACTTCCACCACGTGAATTTAAAGGACTGTCTCCCAACCTTTAATCAACACGTATCCATAGCAACACGAGGAAGTAACACGCTCGATCACGGCTACACAAATGTAAGGGGCGCGTACACAGCGAAGCCACGCCCTCCCCCGCTTGGTGCTTCTGATCATTTATCCCTCCTCATGGTCCCAGCACAACTCCCCCCACTGAGACGTTTCAAACCAGAACAAAAGCAAGTAAAAAATTGGCTCCAGAACTGCTTTGAAAAAACTGACTGGAGTGTTTTCAGGGAGGTAGCAGCTGATGGAAGCTCAGTGGATCTGGAACTATTTGCTTCGTCAGTACTGGGTTATATTAGCACATGCTCTGAAAATGTATCCATAAAAAATATGTTAAATGTTACCCTAATACAAAACCCTGGTTAAACGCAGAGGTTTGCACCCTGTTGGTAGCCAGGAACACTGCCTTCAAGTCTGAAGACTCAGAAGAGCTGAGAAAGACCAGGAAAGAGCTGGTTGCTGGCATTAAGAGGGCCAAGGCCACATATGCACAGAGGATCGAGGGTCAGTTCACCTCACAAGACCCACAGAGCATGTGGAAAGGCATCAAATGCATAACTGATTATAAAGCCAGGAACAAACAATGCTCCAAAGACCCATCTCTGCCTGATGTCCTCAACAAGTATTATGCTAGCTTTGAAGACCCAAACAGACCAGCCAGCATCAGACTCACCTCACCACCAGATGAAGAGCATCTCAGCGTGACCGCAGCAGAAGTGAGAGGTAGTCTCAAAAGGATTAACCCTCATAAAGCAACTGGACCGGACAACATCCCCGGGAAAGTTCTGAAGGAATGTGTGGATCAGCTCTGTGAGGTGCTGGCTGACATCTTCAACACCTCACTTGCCCTGGAGACAGTTCCCACCTGCCTGAAGACCGCCACCATCATCCCAGTCCCAAAAAGCTCCACAGTGACTGGTCTGAATGACTATCGGCCGGTGGCCCTCACCCCGATAGTCGCAAAATGCTTCGAAAAACTGGTCATGACCCACATCAAAACAACCGTCAACATCAACGAGGACCCTCATCAGTATGCTTACCATGAGAACCGATCAACAGAGGACGCCATCTCTTCCGTGGTCCACACTGCTCTCACCCACCTGGATCAGAAAGACTCCTAAGTCCGTATGCTCTTTGTGGACTTCACATCTGCATTCAACACCATTATCCCCCAAACTCTGATGGACAAACTATCCACACTTAGACTAAGCCCCTCCATTTGTAACTGGGTACTAGACTTCTTAACAAACAGACCTCAGTCTGTGAAGTAGGGCTGGGCGATATGGAAAAAATCATATATCACGATATGGACTTTTTTATATCACGATAACGATATATATCACGATATATACAACACGATGTGTGTGTGTGTGTGTACAGGAAAAATTTGGACCAAAGTTTTTTTATTTTATTATTTTACTACAGATAGTTACAATTATAAGAATGTGAACAAAAAGAACAAGGAAATTTGGACCAAAGTAGAAACTAGATCTACCTAAGATCTACCTTAATTCAAGGAGTACGATTATGGAATGACTTAATGCCAAATGACAAATGTTAAGGAAGCCAAATCATTCCTTGTATTTAAGAAACTGGTAAAAAATGAATTGCTAAAAAAAATAAATGAATCTAATTTAATGTGTGATATATGTGAATTGAAAATTGACTGAGTTATTTACTTATTTTGTTATTATAGAAAATATTGTTTGAACTGTTATTAGATGAATAAGGAGCAGATTTAATAAGATTTATTCTTCATCTGCTACCTTTCATTTTATTTTTTTATTTTTTTTCTATTATGAATACGTTAATTGTTGTATTTCATATTATAAAATGAATAAACTAACAAACAAACAAACAACTCCTTTTCTACTTTGGTCCAAATTTTTCCTGCAGGTGGCGGTAAAACAACAGCTGCTAATGAAACTCACGAAGAAGAAATCCGCTCTGAAGTTTGAGTAAACAAAGCAAGAAACAGAAAAGAGAAAACGTTGCGTTTGATTGCGGTTCTGTTGTGTCTCTGGTCTGTTTTGTATTGGTTAACTGGACCCGAGTTCGGACTCGGTTGGACTCTGGGTTCGTGTCCTCTGGACCCATTTTGTCTCCGAGTTTCAGCGGAGCGAAATAATGGAAGCTAACAAGGTGAGCTTCCCCCTCTTTTTGGTAAAAGTTATTCTTCTTGGGCTGCCTGTGCAGCTGTTTTCTCCTTGTTGAGACACCGGCTTCATGCGCCTGCGGCTCTGTTGCTCTCGAGTTTAACAACGTAAAGCATGTGTCGCAAACCCGCGCGTGCGTCAAACATAAAGCAGCGCCGTCATCTCGCAAAACCCCATATGAAGCTTCTTTGCGACAGTTATTTTTTTATTCTTATTTATCACGATAGAGACGATAGAAGGAAAGTAGCACGATAGACACGTTTCTATCGTCCCCACGATATATATCGTCATATCGCACAGCCCTACTGTGAAGATCCACAACTTCTCCTCCTCCACCATTGCCCTCAGCACTGGCTCTCCTCAAGGATGTGTGCTGAGCCCCCTTCTGTTCACTCTGCTCACATATGATTGTGCAGCTACCCATCCAGGCTGTCATATTGTAAAGTTTGCAGATGATACAGCGGTGGTGGGATGCATCACAAACAATGATGAGTCCAGCTACAGGCAGGAGGTGGAACACCTGGAGAGCTGGTGCAAAGAGAATAACCTTCACATGAATGTGAAGAAGACAAAGGAGATGATTGTGGACTTCAGAAGGAACAAACAAACCCACACCCCACTGAACATAGGTGGATCAGTGGTGGAAGTGGTCTCCAGCTACAAGTACTTGGGGGTACACTTGAATGATAACCTCAGCTGGACCAACAACACCACCAGCCTGATCAAGAAAGGTCATCAGAGACTCTACTTCCTCAGACGGCTGAGACGAGCTGGTCTGAGTAGCCCAGTCCTCACCTCCTTCTACAGGTGTGGCATGGAGGCTGCACAGCTGCAGAAAGAAAAGCTCTGCAGAGAGTGGTGAAGGCTGCACAGAGGTCTGTTGGAGTCAGTCTCCCCACCATCACAGACATTTACACTTCGAGATGCAGGAAAAGAGCCACCTGCATCATGAAAGACCCCACTCACCCAGCACACACACTCTTTGCCCCACTCCCCTCAGGACGGAGGTTGAGGAGCATCAAATGTAGAACCACTAGACTGAGGAACAGCTTCTACCCTGAGGCTGTTAGACTCATGAATAAATAAATAATAAGAATAATCACTGCAAAATATCACATCATGCTGATGCTGATCTGTTTTCTTGTTGCTGTGTTCATATGTGACCATCTGCTCATACAGACTCATGTTCGTGCTGCTGTTTGTAATGATGTTTTTCTATTACTCTAGGGCTTAGTGTATTTCTAGTTGGATGTTTTTCTTAGTTATATCCTAGATGTTATTACTGTTTTTCTCTTACATTTTGTTGTTGGATGTAACTGGGACCCTGTGTACATAATCTCATTTCATCACATGTACTACATGCGGTGCAAATGACAATAAAGACACTCTGACTCCTATTGAGTTTGTTGATTCCTATAAATATTTGGGTATCCTGGTCGATTCACATCTCTCTTTTAAACTCCACGTGGAAAACCTAGTAAAGAAATTGAAAGTTAAACTGGGTTTCTTTTTCAGAAACAAATCCTGTCTAACTCTGAATGCTAGGGAACGCCTTGTATCTGTGACTTTCCTTCCCTCCATTGATTACGGTGACATTATCTACATGAATGCTCCTACAAGCACCCTGCAGATGTTGCTGTCTATCATGGTGCACTAAGATTCATAACTGGCTGTGATTATCATACCCACCACTGCACCCTGTATTCACTGGTTAACTGGACATCATTAACCTCACGCAGACTCTTCCACTGGTACATTTTCATCTTTAAATCACTTCTTGGTCTGCTGCCTTCATACATCTCCTCCTACATGTCTTTGCGTGAGTGCAGTTACAGCGTGCACTCTCAGGACATGATTACCTACAGTGTTCCATCAGTGAGGACTGAGCTTGGCAAAAGGGCCTTCTCCTACTCCGCTCCTGCTTCCTGGAACATCTTACAAAAAGATCTGAAGCTCTCGACCTTGACCTCTAAATGGTTTTCAGAATCTGTTGGAATCCTGGCAAAAACCAATGCAGACATGTTTCTGATTTTCTACATCTGCTTTATAATCCGTCTGTTTTTGCAACTTCGATATCTTTGCTTTAACTTGTTAAAAAAAATCTATATTTCTCTCTCATGATTGTCTATTGTTGATTGTTCAAGGAAATTCTACTGTTGCTGTTGTCATCATTCTTTAGTTTGTAGACAGGTCTCTCTTGAAATGAGTCCTCAAGGCTAATTGAGATTAACCTGACTAAATAAAGATTGAATGAACCAGAGTGGGTTGCTACCATCATTAAATGGCTACAGTCTCATGCAAACACCATTTCATAGACTTTTACTGTCATTTTCATAATGTATTCACACAGAATTCTAGGACTTTTTTATGTTCAAATAGCGGCAGCAGCTAGCTGTAACACTTCTGGTGTAGCCATGGGTCAAATCTGGCAGAAGTTTCATTATTTGTTTATGTATTTATTTTTTTAAATAAATATGTATGCCATGTAAATTATTTAATTATAAATGAGTTGATCTCAACAATTTTAAAAAAATTATGTACTTCACTGATGTACAATATGACGTATTACTACGTATATGATGGTATATCATAATTTAGGGGGCGGCCGTGGCGTAGTGGTAATGGCAGTCGTCCCCCGATCGGAAGGTTGGCGGTTCAAATCCCGGTTCCCCACACCATGTGTCGTCGTGTCCTTGGGCAAGACACTTAACCCAGAGTTGCTCCCGGTAGGACTGGAAAGCACCTTGCATGGTAGTCTGCCGCTACCGGTGTATGAATGTGTGTAGCATTCAATGTGTGTAGCACTTTGAGATTTTCACTAATGAAAAGTGCGTTATAAATTGAATTCATTATTATTATTATTATTATTATTATTGCTGGGTTACAGAACGCACCTGAGTGTAAGCCATGCATACTAAATTTAAAATACAACATATTTTTATACATAAATAAGACATGCCAGGGTGTCCACCGCTCATTATCAGAATCTGTTGCCCAGATCCTGGCATTATGTGCAGCTCTTGTTGTAATACAAGAATCAGCCACCGGAGGGCGTTTCACACACTATGGCTTGGTGATCGTCATACGTCTTCATGATGCTTTGCTGTCTGACTCATTGTTAAAACCATTCAACCTACAAAATGAACAAACGAACTATCTAAACATAATCACTGGACAGAACAGTGCCAGACACCTACATAATCAAAATTATTTAAAAACTACCGGTATATACCGTACCTGTCAATTCTACCCACAATTCTTATCAAGGTCATGTGACCGGGACTCGCATAGTACTGGTAAAATAAGGTAAATATTCATTAAATTAGTACCATTGATTTTTATCTAACTCTTTTGGTAACAGCTGCTGTTTTAAATGTACTTTCTAAATAAATTTGACGTGATTTTTGCTCGGCAAAGTTCATATGAGGAGGAGGAGGGAGAAGAGCCTCTTCCTCCCTTTGTCTCCTCCGCTCCGTTGCATGTGATTGGATGTGAGTTTAAATGAGACACTGGTATTTAAACACATATTTACAGACACAGAAAGTTGTCACACAGAAATAATTTTAAAACTTGTATTAAAATATGTACCAGACTTGACTGCTTTAAAAATAAATTTTGACGACTTCTGCTCAGCGGAGCCCACGTGACCTAGGAGGAGAGGAACATCCGGTGAATGTTTTTTTTTCAGAAAATTGCCTTTAGTACGGCTAATAGAAATTAAAGTACCGGTAGTCGACCAAAATTCACTCATTGCTGTTTTTCTTCCTCGTGTGAAGTCCTTTTCGAGGCTAACAAAAACTCTTCCGTCTCGCTCTCGGTAGTTCTTTCCTTCTTTGACGGCCAGATCGATCGCTTGAAACTTGAAAGAATTGTAAGAAATAGACCTTTTACCAGTTGACGTCATCACGCAAAGCACGCCTGAAACAAACATTCTGAATGGACGGCAAAATGCTGCGCCGAATCGAAACCGGATGTTGGGGCTAGTAGGAAGGAGCCGAGGAGCTTCGTAATAATAATAATAATAATTAATTCAATTTATAACGCACTTTTCATTACTGAAAATCTCAAAGTGCTACACATATATTGAATGCTACACACATTCATAAACCGGTGGCGGCAGACTACCATGCAAGGTGCTTTCCAGTCCTACCGAGTTGTAATTTAGAAGCTTAGTTTCTTAAAATAGTGGACAACCACTGGTCAAAATGCCTGAACATTGTGCCGCGGATACGAGAGGAGGTGATTGTGTGCGCTGATGGAAAATGGGGAAATCCTTCAGGCTTTTTGCGAATGTCCAGCAGGGTGAGTTAACTCTTGTGTAGTTGTCAACAACCTTTATATCCAAGCGTCAGAAATAAATGTTTTAAATTTCTCACGCCAATACTTCTGATATTTAGACTGATTTGGTTATTGTTACAGGTTTAACATCTTCTGTTAGCTGCTATAACTAGCGCCATGTCTTCATAAGAGCCGTCAGTTTTAGCACAGTATGTAAACAAAAACATGACGTTTGAGTCAGTCACACAAATGTTCGTAGTGTCCTTATTTCTAATTTGATTTCTGTAAACTATGTCTTAAATTAAACCTGAGACAATTGGTGATGTTGTGATGTGAAAAATAATAATTATCCCAAGAGATACATTTATTAGCTTTGCTGGGAAAATTTAATTATGTTTAACGTATTTACTAATGCACTTTTGACATGCTGTTTATACAGCTTACACTTTATTAGACGTAAAGTTAAATGTGTGAAAATCTTAAATGTATTACAAACAATATATTTTGCATGTGAATTCCATAATGACACATACAATATGGTTGTATATTGTGTTTGTTTTTGCAGACGAGGTGGCTGCAACCATGTTGGAAATACATTCGAAACCAACCTGCACCCAGTTACCTTGTACATGGAAGGAACCAGTCTCAAAACGAACTGCACCTGCTACTTGGGATGAGCTACAAGTTTTAAAGTGAGTTTAATCAGTGTTCCTGAAGAAATTTCATATTACGCTTATAACACAAATACCTAGAAAGGTGACTTTCAGTCAAACTTCACCAACAACTGGAATAATACAATATCACTAGATAATAAATAAATGCAATGACATATGTACGGTTTTAAATGTTTTCGACATTTTTAAAAAAACACTTCTACAAACAGATTTGCTAATATGTGTTTGATATCAACCACATTTTTAATGTTGATGTCATTTAAGGCATGACATCGGCGTCGAGAAGTTTTCCAGGAGAACGCTGAACAGCCTGCGTTTTGACCCACGACATCCTGATGACCGGAATGAGCCCATCACTGCTGGTCTTCACAAGGACATTTTGAGCATGGAGCCATTGTTGACCTATTGCAGGTTGTAGTAGTAAACATTAAAAACCACTAACGCTTATCTGTATGTTTCTTTAATTCCTTTATTTTGTCTAGATTTTAAAGCTTCATGTTTTTTTCTTTTGAGGTATGCTGTGCCCCTGGCTGCGGTTTCTCGATCCAGACCCTCTGGCAGATGACGCTGATGACCGCGGCCCCTGTCCAGTCATCCACACCATCAGAGAGACCTGCCAGAAGTTCAAAACATCTTTAAATGTCAGACTTTTCTTCACTGTCACACACACACACCTCTCGTGTATGTGCGTACATTAGTTTTGACCCATAACATGCAAAGGACGATGTATTACAAAAATGAAATGTCGAGGAATAGGCAGATACAGGGTTTTCATTAAAACTAGTGACAACTGCATCTTTTTTTCAGATGAATTATGATGAAATGTCTCTATGCAATGTATCATTTGCATGAACTTGTAATTTAAACCTAACACATTATTTAGAGCATTTAATTTTTCAATAGCAACCTTAGTTTGAGCATATATGCCATAAGATTTTCTGAATTTCCTTTCGGCTATGCTAGCAATGTGTATATTCCTTTCCAACTGAGAAATATTATCATACAATTAATACTTGAGATACATTAGTTATTTTTTATCAACACTAATTCCATTTATTTTTTTATTTTTTTTGCATTTCTTCTCATTTCACTCTATCGGTATATGTTTGATGAGAGGATGATTGCTCCTTTTTTTCTGTAACAGCATGTCACAGATGCTCCCAGCAAAACTGTGCTATTAATTTACAGAAACAGAGAAATGGCCGAAATGTTTTCAGATGCAGTGCTGTCAGACCTCAAATAATGTAAAAAAAACAACATGTTTGTCTTGTGGAAACTACTGTATATTATTTCAACCCAGAAAGAGTTCAAATGATTACAGGATAACAGTGCAGTGGCCTGTTCATTTTTATACAGCTGCATGTTTGATGACATTTTACTCACCTGTTATTTCTTCAGGGGGGTTGAAGGAAGAATCTCCTTGCATGTCGCAGGTTGAAACTTCAACACAGGCTGAGGTACAGCGAGGCCTAGTAGAACTAGCTAGCTGCTAGCTTATCAACTGTCCAGTAGCATGTTGTTCAGCTGCAGGAGGTTGTTCTCGGTTTTGTCTGTTTCCCATATCCAAGATGTAATGTAGGAACGTAATCCACGGAGTTTGGCCATGCCAGATAAAAAAAATGCTGATTACACTCTTTGCTGTTTTGTGTCGGGGTGAAGTCCTACCGGCGAAGCGCTTGAAGCCACATCTTCCTTCTTTTAGTCGCTTTACTCGACTTTCCTAGAGGGACTTGGTAAAACGAACGTCTCACCTTCTCTTTTACTCGTTTACGTTGCCTCGAACAATTCTAAACACAATAAAAGTCATCTTTCCCCACCGCGACCGTTGGCAGAAATGAAAACACTCCGACGTTAGCCCTAGTTTCCGGTTAATTCTCGAAAAATGCGAGTGCGCATGCGCGATGAAGTCAACTGGTAAAAGGTCTATCCTCTGTGCGTTTTCCATTATCGCTGAACAAATGAACACAGTCTGTGCATGAGGCTCAAAATATAGTAACGATCTGAAGAAATTAATGTCTATCTTGAAGGATGGTCTTAGAGGGTGCCTCATTGGTCATTATTATGGTTTGACTTCTGGTCACATGATGACAAAGTAGGGGTTAGTTGTGGTAGAAAATGTGAAACTCTGAGCGAGAGGTTTGGTACATGTGATTACCTGAGGCATTCAGTGTGTGTGTCACAAAAGCCCATCCCTAATGCCTCGTACCCACTGCCCCCTTTGTCGAGCGGCCGAAGCGGCCGGTTTACATTCAAAGTCTATGGAGGAGACGCGTGGAGTCACGGCGAACAAGGAAGCGGCGAGATTCGAGTGATCGAAGCGGCGCGACGGCAGCCTGCACACGCACGCGCGCGTCGCCGTCGAGCCGCCGACGTCCCAAATGTTGATCTCTGGCGGCTCGACGCATCCGGCAAACAGTCGGGAGAGCCTCGCTATCTGATTACACAACCACAACGGGACTTTTTTCGGACTTTTTAAACTCACCGGATCGAGCCTCCAGGAATTGGACCCAAACTCCGGTAAGAAACGTGGCATTTTTACAGTTGCTGCTGACAGGCTGCTGTCCTCTCCAGTGTAGATCACCCCAAACATAAAAAAAAGTTTTAATCTCATCGAAGACCGTCGGAGGTGCAGTTAAAACAACAACTGAACCCGGAAAACAAGCCAGAGACCCCTCCCTCTGCTACCCCCTAGTGTACGTCATCAGACGGTGTTCAGTGGTTCAGTGGGACCGTGACCAGCGGCAAAAAGGGGACGGCAGGCGCGTTTCGAGTTGTGCAGTGGGTAGGAGGCATTAGTGGGGTGGATGCTGGGCAGCTATACGAGCGCCCAACTATGTCGAAGGAAAATGTTAGTCAGTGGCAGGAAGCTGCTGAGAGACGGCAGGAAACCTGTCAAAATAAAATTATTACAAATGTCGATGCCAGAACTTTCATTTTATTTTATAGATATACTTTTTACACTTTTATACTACTATGCAAAAAACTCAGGACAGTATTACACTTTTTATTATTTCATTTTATGCTCATGTTTATTAAATGTTTAATGTTTTAGTGTTGGTGTAACCTTTCCTACTACTACTATGCAAAAACTACTATGCAAAAACTCAGGACAGTATTACACTTTTATTATTTCATTTTATGCTTATGTTTATTAAATGTTTTAGTGTTTTACTGTTTAAATGGTTACTGTTGCACCGAGGGACTAAGAGAAATGCAATTTCAACCCTGTGTATGTCCTGTACATATTGCAGTTTTGACAATAAAGTTGACTTTGACTTTGACTTATTGACGTGGTTCAAGCCAGCCTGCTGTGGAATTTACAGAAACTGGCTTTACACAGGCAAAAAGGAGACCATCAGTCTAAACAAGCGATCATCATGAGGCTGATGATCGCTTGCTACTCACAGAGCCAGTCTTTTTTTGTTTTCATGGTTTGTTTTACTTCTGCAGTGTTAAACTAAGTGCAATGAGGATAGTTCAAAAACAACCTTAATTATTGTGTAGTTGAATGTTTAAAAATTAATTTAATCCATCCATCCATCCATGCATCATTCATTCATTCATTCATTCATTTGTTCTTTCTTTCTCTTCCTTTCCTGGTTGCGGAGAGGCAGGGCACACTCTGGACATTCCATGGAGTACGGTAGTTATATTTATGTAAAATATATATATTTTGTAAACCTTTACATGGTTTTAAGTTACTGACTTTCTGAAACGGTCATATCTGTACAAGTGGAACAGCTTGTTATGGGCCGAGATGGTGTAGAGGCAGGGCAGCCGGCTCAGGACCGGAAGGTCCCGTGTTCGATCCCTGGTCACTGCATACCTCGTTGTGTCCCTGGGCAAGACACTTAACCCCAAGTTGCTCCCGGTAGGACTGGCAGCGCCTTGCATGGCAGACTACCGCTACCGGTGTATGAATGTGTGTATGTATGAGTAGATGGCTGGTACTGTGAAGCGCTTTGGGGACCCTCATAGGGGGCTGGAAAGCGCTATATAAGTAAGCTCCATTTACCATTTACCATATTTCAAACCCATTAACCAGGTTAATGCAGGGCTTCCCTCAGGACTGACAGAACCAAGCCATGTTCAGGTAAAGGTCAAGATGAATATGTGAAGCCTTCTATCTCAGCACTCGACCGTTTTAGCCGTGAGCATTGCGCTTTCCAAGTGGAGCCTCTTCAAAGCGCTTGTATCTCTTTCTTGTTAAGATGTGCATACAAATGCAGATTCACAGTGGCATTTGAGTCCGATTTATCAGGCCTCTGCAGTCTGCATGTGCCCAGCAGGACTCTGTACAGTAGTTAGGATTAAAGGCTATACCATCTGGATAAGGTCAGTTCACCATCGTTCTCTTCAAATTTTCCTTGATGATTTCCACATATTTGCTTCCATTCCTGGTCTCGTGAACACAAAGCTTATTTTATGTACAGAATAGCTTTTTTGTAATTTAGATAAATTGCCTCATTTTTACCAATGGGAATTTGTTTTTCACAGTATCATTTGTCTTTTTTTACTGAGTTTATAGATATGATCAGTTTGGTTTTCATGGCTGGTTTAATTACGGTACTCTGTCTTCAAACCACTTTATTTTATTATTATTTTTCCAGTTTTTGACACAGTGGAAAGTCTCCACATCACTGGGACAGGTCTGGCTGGCAGGCCATAGACTGAGGAAGTCCTCTGGATGGGGGACAAAATGTTTCTCACATAAAGAAACTGGTCCAGATGACATGATTTAATCTTTTTATTGTTGTCTACCTGGATGATTGAGCTTACAACCCTTCTCCACACCTTGGTGTTTTTATGAACTGCTACTGGTAGATTTGACCTTTAGGTTCCCTTTATCAGTCAGGTCACTCGGTGCAACACTGTTGCTATGGGAATTGCGCCCCCGAGCGATTACCTGAAGGAATGCATTCATGCCTTTACGGCAGTGGGCGTCAGCATCACCTCAGAGGCCCCGCCCTCTGGGTACTTAAGACGCTAGCGCCCATCCAAACGGTCTCTTTTTGCCCTTCACCTTGCTTAAACCTGAACTTCGTGGGACTTCTCTGTAGACACATCGCTCGTTAGAGGTGAGCTCGCTCTCTACGCTGAGCGTACAGAGAAATTTCCTGCGTTTCGCTGGGCTGGCGAAAGCTAGTCCAGCGCATTTTTCTTTAACCTCGAAGTTTTCTTCTCTTCTCTCCGCAGCTGCTTCGCTCGACGGCGCTAACTGCGTCACATCGCTACCCTGCTAACGAGTAGCAGGCTAGCCAGCAAAAGCGACGCGACGGAAGAGACATCTCGGACAAGGATTTTAAGTCGACTTGCTCTTTTCTTCTCGGCCATGGCTCCCGAGAAGGGAAAGCGAAAACCCAGATATCCAAAAAAGGACAGCGAGTCCTAGCCCGCGCGCCTGCCCCAGTGGCTGCAGATTTTCTCTATAGACGACGGACACCCACGAGGCCTGTCCTGTCTGCCTAGGGATGCTACACGCAAAAACGGCGTTGGACGCCCCCGACTCCTGTCCACATTGCAGCCAGATGCTGGAGGCGGTGAGGAGGCACCGCGTCGACATCGTGGCCAAAGCCATGGGTGCCGCTACGGCGTCAACAGACCCGGATCTCATAGAAGCTCTCACTCCCACGCCGGAGCTTGAGAGCATGGATCTGGAGGACAGTGGACAGGTCGAATGGGTGGATGGCCCGGACATGGCGGCTCCCGTCGGGGACTCGACAGCCGAATTTGACACTCAAGGCATGAATGAACGCAGATGAGATCTCGCTTACAGCCTCAGGTGAAATTTCTGGTGATAAAGCTGACGAGTACGAAGGAGAGGAAGAAGACATCTCACAGAACCCGGCGCCAGTGCTACCAGAGATATCGATCCCCGCCCTGTTCAACTTGTGTCTCAAAGCGGCGGACGCGCTACAGATCGCGTGGCCAGAACCTCCACCTCGCCAACAGGTCACGAGGTTGGCAAGGAATTATTTTTATGCCAAGCAGCAGTTGACAACAAGGCACAGGATGCCCCTCTTCCCGGATTTCCTCACTGAGCTTACTCGCACCTGGGATGAACCCAGGGTTTCCATGCTGCTGCCGCTCTCCCAGTTCCTCGACGTAGCTGGAATGGAAGAAGCGGGAATGGCCAACGTGCCACAGATGGAGGACACGCTGGCGTCTCACCTGGTCCCCAGATCTTCTGGAACAAAACGAACTTTGCCTAGCAAAGCCTGCCGCGCTTCAGCTGCACAGCTCAAAGTGTTACAGAGCTCAGGGCCTCGCGGCACGTGCAATGAACGCCTCCGCCATGATACAGGTGTACCTGGCAGAGAAACTACAGGAGCTCCAGGTGACAACAGACAAACAAGCTACGACTGAGGTGCTGGAGGAAGCCCGCAGGGCCACTGACTTTGTGCTCCGCATGATGGGGACGGCAGCCATCGCACAGGGGAGATGCATGGCTGAAATGGTCATCGCCCAGCGTCATCTGTAGATGACCCTGACAGACCTTCCAGAAGGTCAGCGGTTACCCTTTTTGCACCACTCGATCGAGCCGACGGGACTCTTCGGGAGGGCTCTGGACCGGATCCAGAGCAGGCTGGAGCAGAGGCGAAAACAGGCTGAAGCCCTTCGTGAGGGGATGCCAAGAAAAACGTTTGCCCCCTCCCAGGGACACCAGCGGGAGCAGACCAATGCAGCCTCGACACCGTTCAGCCACACGCCGTCCCCCGCAGAAGAGGCCAGTTTACGACGGGGAGCAACGGCAGAGAACCCCAGCAAGTCCACCTCAGGCCGGTCAGTTCTGGAGCAGGAACAGTGCACCAAGCTCAGTGCACAAGCCCAGCTGCACCTTTAAATAACGACCCCTCATCGGGAGGTTTTCGGCTCCGTCATGAAACTGCAGAAAAGCACTCTTGATTACACCACAGATTACCATATTTCTGGGCATATGGGTCATCTCCATTTTGGTCAAGGCATTTCTTTTGGGGAAGCAAGTCCCCTCAATACGCTTCTGTCCGGGTAGCGCTCAACGGGGTCAAAGAGTGACCCTCACGCTCTCCTGACACCTCTTAGGCCCCTTCAGGGCAGCCATGCCCTGCGCGCTGTATGCGCTAGTAAAAATGCGTGCTCTACAAATAAGGCTAAGTAAGCGAACGCACCCTGCCCCCCTCGGGTGAACGGAGAGGACCTTGATCACGAGTTATCGCATCAGCCTCCTGGAATTGAGGCTAGCTCCAGAGCTGTGGCGGAACCGGAGGCTTGTGGACCAGATCTAGCCACGGTGTGGACATGAATCCGATGGTCTGTCCGCCTGCAAAACCTGCACACTCTATGACTCGTGCCTCTCCCTAAACAAAGCAAACGCAGACGCTCTGGCCCACGCCTGACCAACAAGGGTGCTGCGTTGCACCTCTCCCCCCGCACCTCCGATTCAGGTGACGCGGGAGCACACATGCGGGGGAGACCCCTCCCTAATATTGTTGGCCCCCAGATGGCCACGGGGCCAGTGGCCCTCGGAGGTGTGCTCAATGCTGATACACTGGCAGTTGCTCCCCTTCAGGGGCCTGCTGACTCATCCACACGAGCAGCCTCTCCACTCACGTCCAGGACTGTGACAAATCTCAGCTTGGTTGCTGAGAAAAACAAACTGATGGCCTCAGGCCTCCCTAGCAACATGATAAACACGATCCAGGGAGCGAGAGCAATGTCAACACAGACTCTCTATGCTCGCAAATGGCGTATTTTTGAAGCTTGGTGCATGGAAAGGAATATTGTCCCTTATTCCTGTAACCTGGTCCAGCTTCTTACCTTTCTACAGGATCTGCTGGGAAAAGGTTGCTCAATTTCCACCATTAAGGTATTTTTGTCAGCCATCTTGGCTTGCCACGAAGGCTAGGGAGGAAAAGAACCCGGTGCACACCCTCTCATGATACGGTTCATGAAGGGCGTATTGAAGAAAAGACCCCCCAGCAGGACTTTGGCCCCTGACTGGGACCTCCAGTTAGGCCTGAATGCTCTTTGTGAGCTCCCATTCGAACCTCTGAACAATATTAAGATAGGTTTGCTATTTATAAAATTGCTCTACTCTTGGCTCTTTGCTCAGCTAAATGTGTAGGTGACCTCCACGCTCTATCTGTGCACCCAGTGTATACAAAGTTTGCCCCTGATGGGTCAAAGGTCACCCTACGTCCTAACCCCGCATATGTCCCAAAGGTTCTAACCTTGAATCCCAGAAGTCTGGACTTTGAACTCTCTTCATTTCCTCCTGCTCACGTCCTCACTGAGGAACAAAGGAGGTTGAGAGCACTCCGCCCCGTCAGGGCCTTGGTGCTTACATTGAAAGAACAGCTGATTGGAGGAAAACAAACCAGCTGTTTGTATGTTTAGCCATCCCGGCTGCTGGCAGGGCCCTGTCAAACAGCGCCTCTCACACTGGGTGACTGAGGCCATTAAAAGGGTGTACAGTAGCAAAGGTCAACAGGTGCCCTCTGGGGTACATGCCCACTCCACTCGAGGCTTGGCCACCTCGTGGTCACTGTTCAAGGGCGTACCAGTTGCAGACATCTGTGCAACTGCAAACTGGAGTTCAACAAACACGTTTGCAAAACATTACAGTCTGGACGTTACTGCATGTGATGTCACTCAGGCTGTCCTCTCTAACACACAGTAGAGAGCAGCCGAGAGATGCCTAATGTATAAAGGCAGAAGTTCTCACAAGCATGCATTTTACTGAGCATTTCAAGGGCGTGAATGAATTACGTTCCCATAGCAATAGTGTTGCACCGAGTAACCTGACTGATAAAGGGAACTGAAAATTATGCACCATAACTCATGTTCCCTGAAGGAAGGGAACGAGGTGCAACACAGTTGGCCCTTTTCAATGCCAAAGCTCGGTGAAGTGCACTTGGAGACCGTTTGGATGGGCGTTAGCGTCTTAAGTACCCAAAGGGCGGGGCCTCTGAGGTGACGCTGATGCCCATTGCCGTAAAGGGGTGAATGTATTCCTTCAGGTAATCGCGCGGGGGCGCAATTCCCATAGCAATAGTGTTGCACCTCGTTCCCTTCCTTCAGAGAACATGAGTTATTATGGTGCATAACTTTCAGGTCTTCAGTCTTAGTTCTTTTTGTGCTTCACTAATTAATATTTGTTGCTTAATTCTGTGGCTGTTGTTTGTTCTAACATTGTTGTTGTATCAATAATATGTTTCAAGACGTGCTGGGAGGTCAGGGCGCACCACATAAGTTTATGTTTGGGAGGAAGGCTGTCTGTCCCTCCAGTTACCGGTAGACTTTTTAACGGCACTCTTCAAACAAGGAGGAAACAAACTGGAATAAAACGGTTACCAGTACTTTATATTAACTTGTGTAATCTCTACACCATTATCAGCAGCACTTATTGGATGTATGTGGCAATCTCACCTGCATGTCATGTAAAATTAACACAAGCAACATTAATATTGAAAACTATCCACAAATATAGTAACTCTGATTTACTGCCAAGGTTTTCAGGTGCAGCGGGCACTGATGACAATGTTTCTGTTGTCAAGCACACGTGATTGGACTGTGCTCACTATTGTTTTACAGGCACATGAATTCTTTGACACCTTGAAATTTAGAACTTTTTCAGTAAAAATAATAATTATAATAAACATCTAATGATTTTTATGTTTTTAGAGTCTCGTGCATAAAATGTTTCTGGTAATTATTAAAATGGGGATACGAAACATTTGACTTGCTGATTGTACATTCCCAACATTTTTACTTGCTACTGAATCTGACAACACTGTCTCCTTGAATTGATAATAACTTTAATTTATTTTAAAAATCAAAAATGAATTAGATATTTTAGATTTTTTTCTCACTGTCGTAGTCCAGCTCTGAGTTAATTAAAAATGTTGCCTCTTCATATTTGTCGTCTGCCAGTTGGTTTGTGACTTTGATGCTGTGCAAATGAAATACTTTTTATCAGTGGTGTGCCCTCAAGGCCTGCAAGGCCTTCAGAGAAGTCCTTAAAATTATTTAAAATTAAAATAAAAAAAATATATTTTTTTTATTATATTTTGTCCATGAATACGTATTAAATAATTCCAAATGGTCTGGCCGCTTCCTTTCATTGCTACCCTCCTGTTTGCTCTGCTTCCAGAGTGTATTTTTCATATTTAAGTATTTATCCAATCACATTTTAGCCACTACTTGTTGCTAGGTAGATTTGAAGCCTTCTCTCGCAGCTCTTATACCCCTGAACCGCTTCACCAAGCTGTTGCTTCAACCAATCAGATTTTGAGTTGGCGAGACCTGATGCTATGCGCATCACCAGGAGCCTTCACCGCAACATGGAAACAACAGCGTATTTACACGCTTTGATTGGATAGTCAACGTGTGACGTCACGCCCACGGCGCGGAAGCTGATAGTCTGTTCGGGCTGCCCACTAAAATAAGCTTTTTCGCTATTTTTTTTTTTAGAATCTTAAGTAGGTTTTTACAGTTTTGCAATGGTCCAAACTTGCTGTATTATTGAATGTAACGTCCGGTCACTCGACCTGAAAGTTAAAAAGAGAGAAAACGGACTTTCTGTTTCCTGTTTGCTGCCTGCAAACGCGAAGAAGCAGCTCATGTGTCGGACAGGAGATGAATGCAGTGGTGACACGTCCTGATACAACTTTCTGCATGTCCAAAAATAACTGCTAGTTTGTTCCAGACACTCTGGTGAGTTTTGTTACATTATTTATAGATGATTATTGTTTGAATTGATTGAATTGATTTTGTTTTAAGAAGGAGCAAATATAATTTTTTCATCTGCTACCTTTCATTATATCTTGTTATTTTCCCTTTCATATGTCTGTAAATTGTCTTTGTGTTTAAAAAAAACTCACAATTTCAAAGGTTCAACTAACATTTTTTATTTTATTTATTCATTTTATAATTTTATAATACATTAATGTGTCCTGTTCAGCATTTTGCCATCTTTTTAATGTCTTACACAAAACTCTGTCTAAAATCAGACAAGCTCATAACAGAAGATGTGACTTCAAATTATTACCCGGGGATATAAAATATTTATTATCAATTATTATTATTATCAATTATTAATATAATATTAAAGACAGTGTAATAACAAATAATCAGGATTTTTGGTGAGTAAAATGTTGCTATATTCCTAAATAATATTGCAGTTTTATCAGGTTATTTTTTATGCTTTTTTTATGTGTGTCGCAGCTGTATCTGCAGTAGAAGTTTTATAGCCATAAAATAGTTATTGAGGCTTGGATTGATTCAGATGGAGCACTACTGAAGGCCTAGGTGTGAAATGCACGGCCCGCAACTGCTTTATATATATACATATACAGTATATATATATATATATACAGTATATATATATACAGTATGGTATAAAGTATATAGTATAGTATACAGTATAGTATATAGTATGGTATAAAGTATATAGTATAGTATATATTATAGTATAGTATAGTATGGTATATAGTATGGTACTTTGTATAAAGTATATAGTATAGTATATAATATAGTATAGTATATAGTATGGTATAAAGTATATAGTATACTGTAGTATATATTATAGTATAGTATAGAGTATAGTATATAGTATGGTATAAAGTATATAGTATAGTATATTATATATTATAGTATATATGTATATATATACAGGTAGTCCCCGACTTACGAGCGCTCTGACCTACGAGGTTCCGGACTTACGAGCTGGCGAATTTTTGGAAAAAACGCAAAAAATACCAAGTTTTTCTGTGTTTTTTCACCACAGTTCGTTAGCTAAACATGTGGACACACGTTTCCGATCATTTTTATGCACTCGTAAGCAGTTTTTCGATGAAAAACGAGTGTTTGTAGTCGCGCTAGCAAAACCGTTCCAACTTACGAGCGAAATTCCGGACTTACGAGACACGTGGCGGCCGTTCCAAATTACGAGATTTCCATGTTACGAGCGCCTCGTTGTAACGGAACTCGCTCGTAAGTCGGGGACTACCTGTATATATATAATATATATATATACTTATAAATATATATATACATATATACATATATATATATATATATATATATATATATATATATATATATATATACATATATATATATATATATATATATATATATATATATATATATATATACATATATATATATATCACATATATATATACATATATATATATATATANTACATATATATACATATATACATATATATACATACACATATATACATATATATACATATATATACATATATATACATACACATATATACAAAGGTGGGCAGATGAACGCTAGGGAGCGCTAAAGCGCTATTCCGCTTACAGTGGACCTAAACTTTTTGTCAGCGTTTTTGTGAATTGACTAACTTTTATAATTCATAAGCGGATTTGTGCTATTTTTATTTAAAATGCAGTACCGCTAATAACTAATTATCTATCAGTAAAAACCAATAAACTTATTTACAAGCTCTTATGCTGCTTGTTTTACCTTTTTCCCCACCGTAAACAGCAGAGAGGAGGAAAGGGTGTGAGGGTGAGGGGGGCAGAGCTGAGAACAGACTCGGCTCTACCATGTAGGTAAATGCCTGGGGGTCCCATTTCAGCAGTGGCCCCGGCCCCGCCTCGCCCCGTGCAGTCACCTACATCACTAACATTGATCCTGCTTGTTAATGTACATTTAACATAAAAATAATTATAGTTACGATGAAAACGATCATTAAATACGCAATAAAAAAAACGGTCGATTTCTTTATCCCCCTACTAAAAATGGACTATTCCATGTTGATGACAACTTCCGGGTCAGTCGTGAACTCGAGGGCTAGTTCTGTGGCTAGCTGTTTGTGCTGGGTACTTGGATAAATCCGCAGACAACCCCGCTGTTTCAAGCCAAATAAACGTGGCCGGATGATTTTATTGTGTGTTTTGTGATGACCATTCGACGGTGAGTCGTTATTTTCATGTATTTTAGTTACTTTTCATTAAATCTGTTGACTACCTATAGACGCTAACTCTGTGTCTGCCGGCTGGTTGTGCTGGGTTACTAATGGATAAATCCGCAGACAACCCCGCTGTTTCAAGCCAAATTAACGTGGCCGGATGATTTTATTGTGTCTTTTGTGTCGACCATTCGACGGCGAGTCGTTAGTTTAATGTATTTGGGTTACTTTATGTATAAATGCGGTGGCGACACACCCGTGTATTTGAGATTTAAACGTGGTTTTAGGGATTAAAAGATCATTCTATTTTTTGTTAATTTCGTGGCCGAATAGAATATATGTACGTAAAGTATTAAATAAATCCTTTGATTTTTGTAATTTCATCCTTTTAGGATCATTTTTGTTACTTTTCAGTTGGCAGTGTAGTGCAAATATTGATAACGCTGCCGGCTATATATAAATATATATATATATATATATATATATATATATATATATATATATATATATATATATATATATAAATATAGAAATATATAAATAGCGGATTAGATTAGCTTCCCCTAATTTTCATAAGACATTTGTGCTTTTGAAATTGTGGACCTAAAAAAATTAATAAGCGTTTTAGAAATTGTGGAACTAATTTTTTAATTAGCGGTGCCCAGCTGTGTATATACAGTATATATATATATATATACTTCCGGCTCTTGGCGAAGCAGGTCGCTTCCCCTTCTGCTCCTCTCCTGCCCTAAAGTTTTCCTCCTCCCTGCTTTTGCATTTTTGTCTCGTCTGCAACTCTTCAGTGCTCACGCGAAGCAAATTGGAAATGGATTTAATTGCGTGGGCTGTCTCCTCTATCGATACAATTTTTTCCATGAAGCGCTCTGGACCAGGAGAACCGGCGTGCCCCCTCGACACGCATGCGGTTGGCTACATTATGGACTCGTGGGGAGAGTGGAAGTTAATGTGTCTGACCGTTCTTTCTGTCGAAGACGTGGAAGATCTGTGGATAATTGGAATTTTGGTAGCAGCTGCTCTGCTTTTTGGCTTAGGCGGAGGGTTCTGCTACTGGAAGCTGAGGAAGACTACCGCGGCGATCAACGCGCTGGCGAAACTTCCTGCTCAACAAGATTCTTTGATCCGGGCTGTGACCTCAATGAACCAGCTGTTGTTCGAGCTGAATCGCACGATGGGAACAGTGGTGGACAGCCGCGGACCTGCAGTGCGTTTTGGGACTCGTTTACAGCCGACCGGGCTACATCAGGGGGCAGACGGGGATTTGTAGCTCGGAACCTCACATGATTCGGCGATTTGGACCCAGACGGCACCTGGACTTCAAGGCTGCAGTCAGAGTACACTGTAGCCTGCCCTGAAAATAAATAAAGCAACTAATCTAATCGGGACTCAAGCAACCTTGAAAAAGGCTGACTGCAAAACTTCTCCTGGAGTCTGAAGCTGTTGGAAAACTGTTGCCCCCCCCTCCCCCCCCAGAGGTCTCTGTGTGCATTCAGATGGAGCCGAGCTGAGCCCATCTGCAGACTGTGCTTATCTGAAATGATTACTCCCTGCTATGCCACCAAAATGCAACATGTCTTTGTCTTTATCCGTGCTGAGCTGGTAGAGTTTTTTGACTTTATCATAGAATGTCCTAAGACAAAATGTGATAGATTCTTTTTTGAATACCAATGATTATCCGACTGTATGTTCCTTTTTTTCCATATCTGATTGTCTGGCGGCGCGATTTAATTATTGCTGCGGCTTTCCGTGCGTACGTCCCTCTTAGGATGGTGCGCGCGCCAATTGCAATGTTTTGTACCTTGGTGCAAATATGCCAATAAAGATATATTCTATTCTATTCTATTATTATATATATATTATATA
>JBBPBX010004361.1:36195-46204 GCA_038048925.1 Garcialebias charrua | reverse complement strand
CATGGACTCGTGGGGAGTGTGGCAGGTGATGTGTCTTTCAGTCCTGTCTCTGGAGGACATTAAAGATGTTTACATAATTGGATTTATGATAGTAGGGACTCTGCTCTTTGGCATCGGAGGAGCTCTGTTCTATCGAAAATTGAAGAAGGCGGCGGCAGCAGTTTCGGCCATTACAAAGCTTCCGAGCCAGTGTGAAGGTTTGATCCGTGCTGTGACCTTGCAAAATCAGCTGATTTACGAGCTAAACCGTAAGGTGGAGACGATTTATGAGAATTGCAGGCCACTTGCGGCTTCTGGGACTCGTCAGCATGGTGGGTTCGACCTTGGGGGGAGACTCATAGCATGGATCAGTGGAATGGATTCCCACAATTAGGCCATTTTGGAAACGGATCGTCCAGATGGACTCAAGGCTGAAGGAAAAAAATCTGTCTGACTGAAGGAAATCAACAATCAAGCTTATCTGAATCTGACTCCCCGCCAGCCTTGGAAATGGGCTGACTATCAAATTTCTCCTGGGTCATGAGTAACCAAGGATAACAAGCTTCATCACCCCCCAGCTCCGTCATTGCACCCGTTAGTTAAACACTTTCCTCTTGCCAGGATCTGTTATGCTGCACTGCCTCAGAAAAGCTAAATTAATTAACTACTTTTATTTTTATTCAAAGTGCAACCCCTACTCAAATTTCTTGCAACAAAGTTGTTTAGGTTAACTTACATTCCCTGTTCAATTCCAGTCCCCCCAAAACATGGGAACATGGTGTTCATTACTTATGTTCAAGCATAAAGGTGTCCATATGTGCTCTTGGCACCAGGACACCCTAGGCCGCAGTTCAGTGTGGGATGGGTGGTGGCCGAGGGCGGGGACCTTGGCACTCTGATCCTCAGCTACAGAAGTTGGCTCTTGGGACGTGGCATGTCACCTGTCTGGTGGGGATGGAGCCTGAGCTGATGTGTGAGGTTGAGAGGTTCCAGCATGTCAGGCTCACCTCAGTGCATGGCTCTGGCTGTGGAACCAGTTTCCTTGAGAGGGGTTGGACACTCTTCCACTCTGGAGTTGCCACTGGTGAGAGGCGCCAAGCAGGAGTGGGCATACTTGTTGCCCCACATCTTGATGCCTGTACGTTGGGGTTCACCCCAGTGAACGAGAGGATATAGCCTCCCTCCGCCTACATGTGGAGGGACGAGTTCTGACTGTTGTTTGTGCTTATGCACCAAACAGCAGTTCAGATTACCCACCCTTTTTGGAGTCCTTGGAGGGAGCACTGGAGAGTGCCCCTCCTGGGGACTCCCTTGTTGTTCACATGGACAATGACCGTGAGACCTGGAGGGTTGTGGTTGGGAGAAACACGCATCTCCAAAACTAAAAACTTTAAATATTTAAATTCTTCAGCGATGGGGGACATCCAAGTACTGCTTGTTAGCATTACAACAAAAGTACATTTAAAACGTTGTTTTCTTGTAGGAAAGAAGTTCAGTTTGTTCATTGTCTACTATAGAAAGCAAGAGGCAACAATGTTTTTGCCCATGTCTGAGTGTAAGCATGATTAACATTTGAAGTCAACTCAATTCAAGATGGCTGCCATAGGTAAGCAAACTTAGCTAACACATGCATGCATATAGCTCACTTCATTCAGGCATAGAGCTAAAATTTGGTGTGGTAGTGGCCGAAAATCATTTACAACACAGACCCAGAGCTAAAAATATGAGTCAACACTGTCAGCAAAATATCTCATCAAGCACTGAACAGATTTTAGTGAAACTTTTAGAAAGGTATCACTGGCTGTTTATATAAAATTTATAAACAGTTGGAGTCAACCCCATTTAAGATGGCTGCCATATATCTAATTAATAATCCAAGAAGAACCAACAGATATTTTGTGACCAACTAGCTGGTTGGATGTTCCTCCTTGTTCACAGTTCTAAAATCAACTAAACAATTCACAAAACAGAAAATAAGTCAAAAGATGTGAAAAATTAATGAAATGTTATTTTCACTCATTAGCATACAGTATGTGTACAGTTTGGTCTAATTCTTCCATTTGTCAGGAGACACAACAAAGCCACACAGGACTACAGTATTTGAGCAAACACTGGGACACCAAGGGATTCCACACAAGCTGCCCTCATGGGAAGTTGATGAAATGGTTACACGATATCATGAAACCTCACCCACACATAGGCTAAAACACATTTCCATATTTCATTCCTGGAGACAAAACACATTTGAACGAGGAAGGGATATGTAGAGCACGAGATGTACTGCAGGGAATGAAATCATCTAAGCTTGGTGACCAATGCAACCTTTCGAAAATAATAAGGTGGCAGGAGTTGTAAGCAGGCGTGGAAGGAGATTGGCAAGATTTTATCACATGGGACCAAAGGCATATTAATCATAGTCTGGGCACATATGAGCACAACAGTAAGAAAAAAGAGCTCAGGAAAGGTTAATGTGAGGAAATGGGTGTAATATTGGGCAGCACTGGAATATTAAAATTGTGTTTTTAATATGCAGCATAACCATACACTTTGTTTCATCTCACTGTATATAAAGCAATGGCAGGAAAACATGAGGAAAAAAAATGGATGCCATCTGCCAAACAGCATGAATTCAAGAACAAAACTGAACTGTTTGTGTGTGGGAAGCTCAGCTGGTTAAGGATGTCAGTTTGAATCTGACTCAGCCTGTCCTGCGTGACATCCACTTTACCTCATATTGCCTGCATCTCTGTACACACAATCTCAAACATCATCCTAATCAGCACCAGCAACCTTCCACTTCAGGCACACAGTCTTTACCCAAACTTCTCCAGACAGAGAGAAGTATAAACTATTTTCAGTCTAATTTCTGAATCATAATGACCTTCACAATGACGTGGAGGAATGAAGGAAAAAAAGCTGCCACAAATAAATCCAAACTTGAGTGATCCTGCTTGGTGACAGGCTGGTGGGCTTCAAGCTCTGCACCTCTGCATCAAATGCAAAATCAAAGAGACTGTGTTCTCATCAGCAGGCAACAGAGCCAGAAAGCTCCCTCTTTGTCTCGTGGCACTGATGTCTTGGCAGCTGGCTGTGGCGCTCGTGGCACTATTGCCTTTTCCTAATAAATGCAGACATGAATTCAAAGGCCATGTTAAAACATGGCAACATAATTAGGGCATTAACTTTAGACAAGCAATTTTGATAGCACAGAAAGGAGGAAAGAAACTTAAATCAATGCAAAAAACTGAAGGAAAAAAAAAGCTAAAGCTCACCATTAAATGTTTTTATTAGACAAACAATCCAAGGCATATCAGTTTAACAGCATGGTGCCGACAAGATTTCAGGTTGCTCATAAGCAAACCAGATGGAGACTCAGAACCCAGAGTTCTTGTCTTATCTGAGAAAGAGCAACTAAAATCAAAGCATGTATTGTCCTGATGCATGCTCAATAATCCAGGGAAATAAGTCTAACAAGGTTGAGTCAGGTCCTCTGGACAGACAAAACTAGTTGTGCACACGCAAAGGAGGACCATTAACCTAATGAGTGATTGTTAGTGCCCTGATAGCTGCTTGCTATTCACAGAGGGCTGAGTGATATTAGCAATAACAGCATTGTAAGAGGGGGACAGTTGGACACGGAGGCCTCCGCCCCTGTTTAATGATGGACGGTTTCTTTTCACAAAGATGGCTTCCTTCACTCCTCTCTCAAACCAGCGCTCCTCTCTATCAAGGATGTGAACATCTTCATCTTCATCCCTGAAAGAGTGACCGCTATCTTGCAGATGAGTGTAACCTGCAGAGTCCTGGCCTGATGATGTTGCAAAGCATAAACTGCATGTATTGACAGACTAAGCAGCTATATAAAGCACATCGGTTAATCTAAAATAATTATCATTCCAAAACCAAGTTGTTACTAGATGTTGCACTGAAACAAACAGGAATAAAAAGCATAAATAAAGCTAGAATTGTTCCACTTGTATACATTTATTTGTGATGCAACTACAAGATGGGATAAAAAAAATCACCCCATTAAACCACATTATTAATAATAATAATGTCTTTTCCTGTCATCTGCGTATGTTTCCCATACACAGACGAAATTCGTCTCTGCATTTAACCCAACCACCTACCAGGTGGTGCAGTGAGCAGCCATAGAAAGCGCCCGGGGAGCTGGAGAATTAGATGTGCACTCATAGACACCCCAAGGTGTGTAGTGGCCGGGACGCGAACCCGCGTCCTTCGGGTTCCAAGTCAAAAGCCCTGCCACTACACCATCTTGGCTCCCTGGAGAAAATCTCTGACTATCTGCAAGTTCAAACTACAAACTTATCTTTGTGCCATGCACTGTACTCAAATTGTCCTTCAACTCTGCAAGGTTTGTATTTCAACTGTGTTTGATATGTTTTAGTCCATGCACCATTACATCTATTATGAGCATTCACATCTTCATGTTCTCACATGCAGAGGACCATAACATCATATAATGTCCAAAATGGCCACAACCCAGATTTATGTGGACCTTTAATTGATGGAATAAGCAG
The DNA here is from genome assembly GCA_038048925.1 of Garcialebias charrua. Classification (NCBI taxonomy): domain Eukaryota; kingdom Metazoa; phylum Chordata; class Actinopteri; order Cyprinodontiformes; family Rivulidae; genus Garcialebias; species Garcialebias charrua. Next base: position 41,684 of record JBBPBX010004361.1, on the reverse strand, counting down.
CATCTACAGCTACAGTGTATAGGATAGACAATACTGTAGGCTGTGATGAAAATTTTTTTTCTTTGTTTTATTGGTATCATGGCAAACTTAAAAATTCTTATTTTATTTGTGCTGTTTATTTTTGACTCATACAGATAATTAATTCAAGAGAGTATCCTAAATGTACACAAATGCATCTTAAATCTTTTAACTGTACATGTTTAGTGGTTCATAGTTATCATGTACATTGTGTGCTGTAGCTAGAAAAAATATATCAAACTTGTATGACTTTGGTAAATGTCAACTTAATTTTAAAAAGATGATCTATGCTAATTGTCACCTGCTGCTAAAGAAAAAAAGACAATATATATATTTTTTTCTTATAGCCTATGTATGTGCATTTGTCTATGTGAGTATTCTGTGTTTGTTTGTTTATTTCATTAGCAAAATAGCTTGAGCCAACATTTGAATGAATATTTCAGAAATTATTAATTTAACATAGGTTTATGCCTGATTACATTTTGGAGTTAACCCCATTCAAGATGTTCATACAGCTAAGTTCATCAAACAATAAAAAGGCTTTAACTTCATGGGGTGCCGTTTGTAAAGTTACACTGTCAAAAATTAACAGCTATGTTTTGGTTTCATTAATATGGAATAAAGATTTTTTTTCAAAGTCATATTGTCATCATGTTATTCATACATTTATAAATGTCATATTTCCAAATTAAATATTTAATATACAAGCTAAATATTGTTTACAAACTAAATACTTAACTTGCAAGTTAACTATTTAGCTTGGACCAAAACATTTAACATGCAGGCTAAATATTTAAGTCTCAGATAAATATTTAGTCAGCAAATTAAATATTTATTTTTGAAATTAAACGTTTAGCTTGGAAAATAAATAATTGGGTCCGAGCTAAATATTTAGTTGGCAAATTAAATATTTAGTTTAGGAATTAAATGTTTAGCTTAGAAAGTAAATGCTTAGTTTGGAAATTAAATATTTAGTTTGGAAAATAAATGTTTAGTTTGGAAATTAAATGTTTAGTTATTAAAATAAATATTTAGCTTGGACATTAAATATTTAATTCACACCTAAACATTTAGTTTAGTAACTAAATATTTAACATGAAAGTTAAGTATTTAGTTTGTAAACTAAATATTTAGTTTTGAACCATGACATTTATAAATGTAAGAATAACATGGTTAAAATATGACTTTGAAAAAACAAACAAACTATTTTTCTTTCTTATGAAAGGCTAAATAAACCAAAATAATGCTGGTAATTTTGGACTGTGAAACTTTACAAATGGCATCCCATTTTAACTTGGTCAGTTTTACAAATATTTAGTTATGATTTGGTATTGGTATAGCTGAGAATCATTCAAAATCCATATTCTGAGCATGACATAATGATATTGCAAAAGATTGTTCATAATGCTAGTTTCAAGGTTTGACCAAAACGGCTACAACCCATTTTTGAACATAAGATGGACTTTGTCTAAAATTCTGACATGAAAGGCAATGGATGGATTGCTAAGCCTTTACTAACTGAATATATTTGTAGTCTTTGTGTGTTTGAATCTGCACATATTTAGGAGTTTTCTGATGAGTCATGCTAATTTGCTAACATGCTAATTTACCTTAAAACATAAATCATCCATAAAACCAAAGTTGTTCCCCATTAAGTCAAATTTACAGCATTTGAACCAACACAGAGACTCAAATATAACAAGTTAGGTGCTCTGACAAATATATCTGTGTCAGGATAACTTTTAAAGTCCAGAAAAGGCTCAGCATGAAAAACGAATTCAGATTCTATGCATTCACTTAGCCATTATCTTAACAACCATGTTTTTCAAAAAAATATCCTCACACGGCACATCTGCAAGCAAAATTCAAAAAAAAAGATACGTTTCTGACATTTCCTGAGCTCACCACTGATTCAAATCTAAGCCTCGGGACATCAGTATAGCAATTTCCCTTTTCAGTTGCGTGAACTGTTGTAATAAGCATGTTGATGCTTCACAACAACACTTGTAGCCCTCCATCACAGCAACGCGCAACATCAATCAGGACTGTGGGTACTAATGGAGCTTCGGTGGTCATCAGAGAAGGGCAGCCCACTGATAGATGAGGGAACACGACACAAACAACCCCATGCACACGCAGAAAAACACAAAATCACTCCATCAGTCTGCATTCAAGTAATGATTATGTGCTACAGTATGAGCGAAATAGCAAATCCACCCACAACACTGAGATTCAGAAACATACACAATGGAGTAATAAAATCTAGAAATAAGCAACATCTCCTTTCTGTTTTATTACCCTGCAAACAATCATGGCACTGTTTTGGAACCAACTATTTAGGTAGACCCTATTAAACTCTGAAATTGGTCATACTGGATCCCAGGAGTCCAACTGCGCCAATAGCTGTTAACCTTCTGGTATGTTCGTCGCTGTTGTCCCCCAAAACTATTAATAACCTGGTGGGGCTCATTTTGAAATGACTCAAGGGATATTTTCATTGGTTCTCGATGAGGGGTTGATTACCTCCGACTGTTTATTCATGCAATTCATTCCTCTGAAGTATTTTGAATTTGTAACTCAGACAAGCACACCAAGTTTGTTCTGCTGTGATTACAAGTATGTCACAAATTACGCTTTGCTCGCTGAGCCACATCAAGCATGAAGGGGGGGAGATGTCACAGGATTATAGGTTTACCGTGTTTTCTCAGATTTCTGCAACACAACTGATGGAACAACTCTAAGCATTTGGTTTTAGTATTGTGGTACCATCCTTAAGACTTCTGATTATAAATATTATATTTTCGCTGGATAAAAGATGTGAGCCATGAGAATTCTGCATGTTGGCTGTTTGTCCATACAGCTGGTGTCACCCTCCTCATTGTCAGGAAACTTGACCATCTGTCAGGAGGAAGATACAAAAAGCCACTTAGGCCATAAGGGTCAACAGCAGGGACAAGGACGAAAACTGGGTCAAGAGACAAATTTTGACTCCAAATATCAAAGTGAAGTGCATTACATGAGCTTACCATATGAGTGTTGTCTCATGTTTAAAATATTCTGCACAAAGCACTGTTAGTGCACTACTGGTGCAATAGTTTAGTAAAAATAATTGGCTATTGGGACACAAATATATTCATTTTCTTGTGGATAACTCATTTAATATGAGGTAAGGATGCTTCACAAGATTTTGGGTAATGATCGTACATAAGACCGAGCAGCCATACATAAGACATACATAATGTTAGTTAAAAGTAGATAGCGTATTTTTTTGCCGTATAGGTCACACATTTTTGCATAAATTTGTAAGTCCTGCAACATATACACCGAAGCGATTAATACTGTATATGTTTTTTTCTCCATAATTATACTGTAACCCTATTTTTGGCTGAGATCTGATGATTTCCTTCATTCTGACATGGAAAATATTGAACACTACTATTTTCAGCCACTACTGGGCCCTTGAGTAATATGGCAAGCCAAGTGACATATTAATAGGTAAAAGTGTCTATTAATGATACACTTGGCTTGCCATACAAAGCCACCTTTATCTCGCTCTGGAACTCCTGGAGCAAATGTCAAATCAGCTGCATTTTCCGCGCTGACCAGGTGAAATGCAGCTGATTTGACCATTAAAGTGCATTTATTAAGGGAAAATTCAACTGAGACACTTTGCTATAATGTCAAGCAAACAAATAATTATTTTTAAGTGTTAATCTTGTTAAATTCTTGTTTAAGACCTCCCATGCATGCTCCCATGGCCGCCATTTGGCAGCCAATCGATTTTTGGCACACCGGCCCACATTTCCTGGTGGTCAGTGGTGATGCATAAACACAACGCATCAGAGGTGATGTATATTGGACGCAACTTACACGGTGAAGCGTCTTATTTGTTTCTTCCCCCACTTTATTTGACATATTTGTACTGACGCGACTTACACGGCGATGAAACATGTATGGCGGCAAGTACAGTACCGGTATAATGCAGGTGGTCAAACAATAATTTCTGCTATTGTATGTAAACACGTGGTAACTTCTAACAATTCAGTAACCACAAAAAGGAGCTGATAATCTGCATGTTTGTTTATTATCCTAATAGTGTGTTTAAAAAAAATGGAAATAGTGTGATTTTTTTCCTGCATTTTTCCTAGCAGCGAAAAGCTTTCTACTCATCTCTGTCAAGCAAGAGCTGTAATGGAAATATATCCCATAATGCCCTGTGTGCTTTACAGTGGTGTCAAAAGTATTCACATTCATTACTCAAGTAGAAGTATAGATACTGGGATTTAAAATTACTTCTGTAGAAGTAGAAGTATCAACTCTAGCTTTTTACTCAAGTAAAAGTAAAAAAGTACTGGTTTCAAAAACTACTTAAAAGTATAAAAGTAAAAGTAGCGTAAGAAAAAGCAACAACAAAGACAAATGCTTAGGCTGCACCACACATACTATTGTATACAACCCCACCTCCCCCACAAAAATCATTTTTTTAGACTAGATTATATTATATTGTTAATGTTGAAAAACTAGGGGTGCACTAAGCTACCTGTCTTAACTGCATATATGCCCATTGAAAATAGGGTTGCCAACTCCTTGATAAATAAATAAGGGACACCTCTCGGCAGGGCTGGTCACCCCATTTAACCCCCCCCCACACACACACACACACACACACACACACACAAACACCCTGCCTGCCCCTCCTCACTTTGAAATCAACCTGAATTCATTTGGATACGTGTTTTTGAATTATAAAAATATGTATAAACAAATTATTACACAATTAACCATTTATTTTTAGTGCAAATAGAATTGAAAATGTAAGAAGTAGAAGTATAAAGTAGGCTGAAAAATAATTACTTTACTAAAGTATAGATAACTAGAATTTGTACTTAAGTAAAGTAACGAAGTATTTATACTTCGTTACTTGACACCTCTGGTGCTTTATAGTTCAAAACCAAACAACAAAAACACAAGCTATATAGATAAATAAATAAATAAATAAAAATTAGTGGCAACTTTGGTGGTTACAAAGTTTATCCTGAGGAGGGAGCAGAAACAAAGCAGGTCTGTTTTATTCAAGCAAGCACTTAAATAGTTATTCCAACAATGTTCAGTCAGGTCAGTTTATTTATTTTTTTAGACGTTTCGCCCTCCATCCGAAGGGCTTCATCAGTCTGAGGAGTCACCATTAAACTGTTTTCCCCACAAAACAGTACACTTCTACAGTTGACCAACCAGCTTGCTGGTGATAAGATGGTTTCTGGGGGCTGTCCTCTCCCCCGTCAACTCCTCCCAGGCAACCACAGCCAAAGTGGTTCAAGACATCAAAGTTCATGTGCAATAATCCAGGTAAAGAAATCCAACAATGTACAGTCAGGTCATCTGGACAGTTCCTTTTTTTGTTTTGTTGTTGAGACATTTCACCCTCCATCCGAATGGCTTCATCAATCTGAGGAGTCGCCAACAAACTGTTT
>JBBPBX010004361.1:8938-28672 GCA_038048925.1 Garcialebias charrua | reverse complement strand
CATGAATATGGGAACATATAATCACGCCTTGGAAATGCATGCTTATGAGAACTTTTGCCTTAACTACAGGTGATAGCCATTCTCTGTGGTAGAGAGAACAGCTTGAGTTACGTCACGCGCTGTGATGTCAAGACTGTAGTGTTTTATAAACGTGTTTGGAGATGACCAGTTTGCAGCTGAACAGATATCAGCTACTGATACACCTTTAATCAAGGCCCATGAAGTGGCTAGGCCTCGAGTTGAGTGAGCATGTACCCCACTGGGCACCTGCTGACCTTTGCTGCTGTATGCCCTAGAAATGGCCTCTGTCACCCAGTGGGAGAGGCACTGTTTTGACAGGGCCCTGCCAGCGGCAGGTTTAGCAAAAGATATGAACAACTGATTTGTTTTTCACCAATTGCCAGTTCTTTCCATGTAAACACTCAGGGCCCTCACAGGGCAAAGTGCGCTCAGACGCCTCTGTTCTGCATTCAGAACGGGGGAGGAGGAAAAGCTGACAGTTCAAAGCCCAGACTTTTGTAAGATAAAGTTGGGACCTTTGGCACATATGCAAAGTTTGGACGTAGGGTGACCTGTGACCTGTCTGGGGCAAACTGGGTGCACATTGGATGCACAGATAATGCGTGGAGGTCACCTACGCGCTTTGCCGAGCACAGAGCTAAGAGCAATGCGATCTTATAAGATAATAAATCTATCTTAATGCTCTGAAGGGGCTCAAATGGAGGTTCACAGAGTGCGTCCAGCACAAGAGGTAGGTCCCACTGAGGGGCCAAAGGCCTGCTTGGGGGCCTTTTCCTCAGTACTCCCCTCATGAAACATATCATGAGAGGGTGGGCACCAGGCATCCCTTCACGCAGGACCTCCTCCTTTTTCCTCCTCTGGTCCAGTCTGCTCTGGATCCTCTCCAGGGGCCTCATGTACAAAGACTTGCGTAGATTTCTTACTGAAAAGTAACGTACGGACAAATCCAGAAAAGTGTCCACGCACAAAAAAATCCAGATTTATCAAACTGTGCGTACACCGGAATCCACGCACATTCCTTATGTACAACACAATCAACGTGGAATTCAGCGCACATGAGAGAGTGGCCGACTCCGCCCTTGACACGCCTCCGTATGAATATGCAAAGTCATTCAAATATGCCATGCACGACAGGAATGTCGTCTCTGCTCCATTGCAAATCATGTCGGAACGTGGAAAAAAGAGGAACTTCACGGACTGTGAACAGAAATCACTTCTGAGTGAGGCAGAGAAGCACGGAAAAAGGCTTCATTCGGCACGCACAGTGCAAAACAAACCATCCACTTTTAAATAAGAAGTTGACCAAGCTGATCTAACATGCCTGTATAGCTTAGTGGCGAACGCGCCCGCCCTTCGTCCCAAAGGTCGTGAGATCGACTCCCGCTTGGTACAATGTTTTTTTTTTCATTCCGGATTTAAAGACCACAGGAAAACTATTGAATGAAACAACAAGAAATAGAACAATACATGAAATGAAAGGAAGCAGACGATTTATTGTTTTGTAAATAGTTTTCATGTGTATTTCAATCTGGAACGAAAAGAAAAAGAAAAACGTTGTACCATGCGGGAGTCGATCTCACGACCTTTGGAACTAAAGGCAAGCGCTTTACCCACTGACCTAAACGTAGGCGTGTTAATACAGCTTGGTTAACTTCTTATTTAAAGAAATTACATCTCATTGTTGTCAATATTGTTGCCACTATCTGGCGCATGCTTTTATATCCACTCATCTAATTGCGTCCATGTGGATGTAATAATCGTTAATCATGTGTGTTTGGTGGGATTTATGATTGTTTTCATATCATGGACACAGTTTCACAGATCACCTGTAAGTGTCGCCAAAGGAACAATAACCACAGAAACGTGCGTACGCAAGCAGGGGAGCAGCCGTGGATTTCTACGTGGAAGCGCAGATATTCCCGTTCATATCAGATTTGATACATACGCCACTTTGCGTGGAAAGTGACGTGCGCAATGTTTTTGTGCGCACGCATGGTTGATACATGAGGCCCCAGGGCCCCGCCAAACAGTCCAGAGGGCTCGATGGGGTGGTGGAGGAACGGGTTTTGCTGGCCTTCGGGGAGGTCAGTGAGCGTCAACCACAGATGACACTGAGCGATAACGATCTCAGCCATACTTTTCCCTTGGGCGATGGCTGCAGAACCGGTGAGGCGAAGGATGAAGTCCGCCACCCTGCGGGCCTCGTCTAGAACCTCGGCCGCTTTTTTTCTTGTTGGTGATCTGTTGGAGCTCCTGCAGTTTCTCTGCCTGGTAGGCCTGTAACATCGCTGCAACGTTCATGGCACGGACCGCGAGGGCCTGAGCGTGGTTGCTCTTCTCCAGCTGGAGAGCTGAAACTCGGCAGGCTTTGCTGAGTAATGTGGGCTTGAAGCCTGACGTTCTGGGGGCCAAATGCGCCGCCAAAGTCTCATCCATCTGAGGAATGTGAGCCATGCCAGCTGCCTCCATGCCCTCGACGTCCAGAAACTGGAAGAGAGGCAGTGTCAGGGGGGATCTGGGTTCAGCCCAGGAGCGTGTTAGCTCTATGTGGAAGTCAGGGAAGATGGGCATCCTTTGCCTCGTGGCTGACTGTTGCTTGGCAAAAAAGTAGTTCCCCGCCAGTCTCGTTACCTGTTGTCGAGGTGGGGGTTCGGGCCAAGTTATGTTCAGCGCCTCCGTAGCTCGAACAGAGTGGGGGTGGACCCGTCTGCCTCTGGTTGACCTGCCGCCAGGCTCTGGGAGAAGTCTTCATCCTTCCCCTCCTCCTCGTTTTCTGCATCATCATCCGACAGCTCGCCAGAGACTGTGAGCCACAGTTCGTCAGCCCTCATCAAGTCTCTCGTGTCGTAATCCACCGTGGAGTCCCCCACGGGCGCGACAACGTCCGTCTTTTCGCCCCAGTCCAAAGCGTTGCTGTTCTCCATTTCGTCCGTCTCCAGCTCCGCTGTAGGCGTGAGAGTCTCTGAGAGGAGCGGTTCTCGAGCCGCGGTGGAGCTGCCCATGGCCTTGGCCACAAAGTCCACGTGCCTCCTTTGCACTGCCTCACGCAGCTGGCTGCAGTGAGGACAAGATTCTGGGGAGTCCAAGGCCGTCTTCGCGTGGACCATTCCTAGGCAAATCGGACAGGCCTTGTGGGTGTCCGCTGCTGAGATAAAATAACCACATTCGCTGGGGCAAGGCCGGGAGCTCACAGGTCTGCTGGCCTTGTTGGAGTTCTTCGACTTCCTCTTGCCTCTCTCAGGAGCCATGGCCGAGAAGAGACTTCTAGTGAAAACCAGTTAGCACCCGCTAACTGGGTTGCGAAACAGTGGAAAAAATACTTTTTTAAAAAGTAGGTTGACGACACTAGCTTAGCGTCCGCTAAACAAAGTGCTCGCAGGCAGTCCTCTGTGACGCTCTGGGCAGGGAGCAGGCTCACCGCCGGTCGAGCAGTTCAGTCACTCGAGGCGGTCCTGCGAAGTTCAGGTGTGTGAAGCGAGGTGAAGTGCACAAAGAGGACGGACGTTGCGTGTCATCGTCTTTTATGCAAGGAGGGCGGAGCCTCCTTACTGACGTTGACGCTTACTTGCCTTAAAAGGCGTGATTATATTGCTTCAGGTGAACCGCGCGATGGTGCAATTCCCATAGTCATGCTGTTGCACTGCAGTAGACTGACTGAAAGAGAACAACCATTCACACCTAGGGACAATTTAGAGTTACCAATCAGCCTAACATGCATGTTTTTGGTCTGTGGGAGGTAACCGGAGTACCCGGAGAAAACCCACGCATGCACGGAGAGAACATGCAAACTACCCAGAAAGGCCTCCGGACTGAGATTTGAACCCGGGACCTGCTTGCTGAGAGGCAGCAGCTCTACCAGTTGCACCACCGTGCTGCCCGAACTAAGACTTGTCATTAGTTTTTACGCTGAATGCCCTTCTTGATGCAACCACAGACCACCGGGCTACCACAGCCTGGTGGAGCAGACCAGTGCGTCTGGGGGAGCAGATGGTGGGGGTTGAGGTCCTTGCTCGAGAGCAAAGCTGGGCACCGCTAATTAAAAAATTAGTTCCACAATTTCTAAAACGCTTATTAATTTTTTTAGGTCCACAATTTCAAAAGCACAAATGTCTTATGAAAATTAGGGGAAGCTAATCTAATCCGCTATTTATATATTTCTATATTATATATATATTATATATATATATATATATATATATATATATATATATATATATATATATTTATATATAGCCGGCAGCGTTATCAATATTTGCACTACACTGCCAACTGAAAAGTAACAAAAATGATCCTAAAAGGATGAAATTACAAAAATCAAAGGATTTATTTAATACTTTACGTACATATATTCTATTCGGCCACGAAATTAACAAAAAATAGAATGATCTTTTAATCCCTAAAACCACGTTTAAATCTCAAATACACGGGTGTGTCGCCACCGCATTTATACATAAAAGTAACCCAAATACATGAAACTAACGACTCGCCGTCGAATGGTCGACACAAAACACACAATAAAATCATCCGGCCACGTTAATTTGGCTTGAAACAGCGGGGTTCTCTACGGATTTATCCATTAGTAACCCAGCACAACCAACAGGCAGACACAGCGTTAGCGTCTATAGGTAGTCAACAGATTTAATGAAAAGTAACTAAAATACATAAAAATAACGACTCACCGTCAAATGGTCGACACAAAACCCTCAATAAACTCCTCCGCCACGTTAATTTGGCTTGAAACAGCGGGGTTCTCTACGGATTTATCCAAGTACCCAGCACAAACAGTAGCCACAGAATTAGCCCCCGAGTTCACCTCTGAGTGACCCGGAAGATGTCAAGATGGAATAGTCCATTTTTAGTAGGGGGATAAAGAAATCGACCGTTTTTTTATTGCGTATTTAATGATCGTTTTCATCGTAACTATAATTATTTTTATGTTAAATGTACATTAACAAGCAGGATCAATGTTAGTGATGTAGGTGACTGCACGGGGCGAGGCGGGGCCGGGGCCACTGCTGAAATGGGACCCCCAGGCATTTACCTACATGGTAGATCCGAGTCTGTTCTCAGCTCTGCCCCCCTCCCCCTCACACCCTTCCTCCTCTCTGCTGTTTACGGTGGGGAAAAAGGTAAAACAAGCAGCATAAGAGCTTGTAAATAAGTTTATTGGTTTTTACTGATAGATAATTAGTTATTAGCGGTACTGCATTTTAAATAAAAATAGCACAAATCCGCTTATGAATTATAAAAGTTAGTCAATTCACAAAAACGCTGACAAAAAGTTTAGGTCCACTGTAAGCGGATTAGCGCTTTAGCGCTACCTAGCGTTCATTTGCCCACCACTGCTCGAGAGCAAATGAGGGTGCAGGCAGATGAGGGTGCTTTCACCTTTCCCCAGTGGCGGATCTACCATTCAGGCGAACGAGGCCTGGGCCTGGGGCCGCCAATGAGCAGGGGCCGCCAATGAGCAGGGGCCGCCAATAAGCAGGGACCCCAGCCGTCACCTACATCCTTAACATTGCTCCTGCTTGTTAATGTACGTTTAACATAAAAATAATTATAGTTACGATGAAAACTATCTTTAAAAACGCAACAGAAAAAACGGTTGAGTTCTGTACCCCCCTACTAAAATGGACTATTCCGTCATGCGTCATGACGTCACCCACTAATCCAGGAAGTGCTGCTCGCTGCTGTTTTGTGTGAGAAGGAAGCGGGAGACAGGAGACAGAAAAGCGGAGCTGAAAAACGTAAAAAGCGTCAAAAAACAATAACGTATGTTTCTTCACTACCGAAAGTGACAACCTTTTTTAAATGGGTCGAATTCTAAAACTTCATCAACTGCTAATGACGGTCACGAGCGGCAGCGGCCCATTTAAAAGTGTGGCGGAACCGGACATCAGGATCCAGGCACCGAGGCAGTGACTCAAGATGAAGATGAAGTATTAAAGCAAGATGAGGTACGAGGTTTAGAAATTATTTTGTAGGTTGGGTAAAAGAAATCCTAACAGTAATCAGCTGAGACAACCACTATTTTCACGTTTTCTTTCTGTATCAAAATATTAAAAGATATTCGACCTAAATCTTCTGAATTAAGTAGGAGAGAGGGGATTATATATTTTACCTACTTTAGCTCTGCCCTGCTTGCTTAGTATACAGTATTATTAAATTATTCGGACTTTACATTGAATAGAATAGATCTAAAATATTCCACAGTTATCTATAAAAAAAATTCTCAACCATTTTACAAAATATTTGACTGTTAAAACTTCATCAGACTATCATTGTTTTGTTATTTGGTCCATAGTCCCTCCATTAAATACATTATAAAGCACAACTTATAGCTTTCAGAGTAATGCAAAAATGTGTTTTTTAATAATGACAGGTTTGCTTTGGACAGAAATGCCACTGTTAGTTTAAAACAACAGAATCAAAAGGCTAGGATTGCTAAATTAAAATGTTATCTAAAATGTAAAAATTGATATAAATGAAAAGTGACATTCCCTGATGCATGCTCAATAATCCAGGTGGAAAAATCTGTGACATTATTTGAGTCATTTAGTTTACAGTAAGTCTTACAGTCTGTGTAAGTTTTAAGGTTTAAAAAGAAGTCAAAACTTCCAGTCTTAATTATGGAAACTTGGATAAATGAGAGCCTTCACATGTGTTAAATGTAATAATGTCTTATTTTTTCTTTTATTTCCTCCAACACTAACATTTGTTGTTTTTTCAGATGCAGTCTTTAAACATGCATCATTAAAGACCAGAAACAAGACAGAAGACAACTTTCATAGAAGTCCAGCTGAATAATCAAGGTAATTCATGATCACTTAATGCTGTAAAAAGTGTCTCATGCCTGGACATCTTGCTGTTCATATCAAGCCAGTGTGTGAATTCATCTCAAAATACCACATCTCAACTACACACACTCACTTTTTCACATTGATCTAACAACTGTTCCCTGTTACAGAATATGTAATATAACGTTAAAAGAATTAAAGTTGTGAAAATCTTATAATTTAGGAAAATATATTTCTACTGTATTGCTCACATCTACCCTCTCTATTTGTTTGTGTTTATTTAGTGTTGTTGAATTTTGGTGTAAGACTTGATTTAGAGCCTTTTATTGCAATAATAAAACATCCATCCATCCATTTTCTTCCTCTTATCCGGGGTCGGGTCGCGGGGGTAGCAGCCTAAGTAGGGAGGCCCAGACTTCCCTCTCCCCAGCCACTTGGAGCAGCTCCTCTGGGGGAATCCCAAGGCGTTCCCAGGCCAGCCGAGAAACATAGTCCCTCCAGCGTGTCCTGGGTCTTCCTCTGGGTCTCCTCCCGGTGGGACATGCCCGGAACACCTCACCAGGGAGGCGTCCAGGAGGCATCCTAACCAGATGCCCGAGCCACCTCAACTGGCTCCTCTCGATGTGGAGAAGCAGCGGCTCTACTCCGAGTCCCTCCCGGATGACTGAGCTTCTCACCCTATCTCTAAGGGAGAGTCCAGACACCCTGCGGAGAAAACTCATTTCAGCCGCTTGTATCCGAGATCTTGTTCTTTCGGTCATAACCCAAAGCTCATGACCATAGATGAGGGTGGGAACGTAGATCGATCGGTAAATTGAGAGCTTTGCCTTTTGACTCAGCTCCCTCTTCACCACGACAGACCGGTACAGGGCCCCTTTACAAAGGTTTGCCTGGGGCCCCAAAATGTCTAAGTCCGCCACTGCCTTTCCCATCCACATTTTGATGTTATCTGTCCGGGGAAGTCGATCCGACAACCTTTCTCACCTCCTCTAAACTCTGTGCCACCACTTGGGGAACATGAATATACTTTATATTTATATCAACTGAAAAATAAAAAAATAAAAACCTTTAAAAAAAGCACAGTTCTGATTGTTACTGCTTTTGTTTTTTTGTGATTCAGTGTATCTATCCAACTGACTTGTAAATATATTATAAATGTTCCGTTTTTGAAAAGACATTGAGACAATTTTCGAACCCCTGTACAGTAGAGCACATCTTTTATGAACCATAATATTCTGTCATTTCTCGCCTTTTCTCTCCCATTAGATGTCTTATGTCCAGCCAAAAATCTGTTGGGTATTATAGTATGCTAGTGTACATTAGTCTATCCATTCATCCATCACCTTTACCCGCTTCTTCCTTTTCGGGTCATGGAGGTCACTGGTGCCAGTGTCCAGCTATCACTGTGCGAGAGGTGGGTACACCCTGGACAGGTCACAAGTCCATCACAGAGACAAACGAGACAAACAACCATTCACCGTCTCACTCACACCTATAGGGACAATTCAGAGTTGCCAATTAGCCTAACATGCATGTGTTTGGTCTGTGGGAGGAAACTGGAATACCCGGAGAAAATCCACGCATGCACGGAGAGAACTTGCAAACTCCACCCAGAAATGTCCCGGGCCGGGATTGGAACTGACGACCTTCTTGCTGAGAGGCAGCAGCTTTACCAACTGTGCCACCATGCCATCCTGTACGTTAGTCAGTTTGTTTAATTGTGAAACAAGTGGGCTCTATTGAGATTTGAGTGGTTGTGAATACAAAATAATTTATCTTACCATGTTGTGAACTATTTATTTACATATCAATCAGATAAATTTGAACCAGTCCCCATCTCTGCTGTGCCGTCAGTTACCTCACAATATGACTCTCTGCCCAAAACAGTGCAGTTGTAGTCCAATGTGAATCACGCTGACGCTGATACAAACACACTAAACATGTGTGAGGAAAATGTTTGTATTTAACAAATGTTTTACAATTGCTGTGCAGGCTGTGCTGCTTTTGTTCAAGTTGTGGAGCAGTGAATTTTACTCTTATTGAGTTGCAGAAGTGGTCATTGGCCCTCATTCATGAACCGTTCGTACGCACAGATTTGTGCTTAAACTGTGCTTACGAGTGATTTAGGAGCATATGTGGCATTCAACAATGTTCACGTATCCTACGATTTTTTTCAGATACGAACAAAATCTAGTGTGGTCCGGACCTGGGGCCTCATGTATCAACCATGCGTGCGCACAAAAACATTGCGCACGTCACTTTCCACGCAAAGTGGCGTATGTATCAAATCTGATATGAACGGGAATATCTGCGCTTCCACGTACAAATCCACGGCTGCTCCCCTGTTGGCGTACGCACGTTTCTGTGGTTATTGTTCCTTTGGCGACACTTACAGGTGATCTGTGAAACCGTGTCCACGATGTGAAAACAATCATAAATCCCACCAAACACACATGATTAACAATTATTACATCCACATGGACGCAATTAGATGAGTGGATATAAAAGCATGCGCCAAATAGTGGCAACGATATTGACAACAATGAGATGTGATTTCTTTAAATAAGAAGTTAACCAAGCTGTATTAACACGCCTACGTTTAGGTCAGTGGGTAAAGCGCTTGCCTTTAGTTCCAAAGGTCGTGAGATCGACTCCCGCATGGTACAACGTTTTTCTTTTTTTTTCGTTCCAGATTGAAATACACATGAAAACTATTTACAAAACAATAAATCGTCTGCTTCCTTTCATTTCATGTATTGTTCTATTTCTTGTTGTTTCATTCAATAGTTTTCCTGTGGTCTTTAAATCCGGAATGAAAAAAAAAAACATTGTACCAAGCGGGAGTCGATCTCACGACCTTTGGGACGAAGGGCGGGCGCGTTCGCCACTAAGCTATACAGGCATGTTAGATCAGCTTGGTCAACTTCTTATTTAAAAGTGGATGGTTTGTTTTGCACTGTGCGTGCCGAATGAAGCCTTTTTCCGTGCTTCTCTGCCTCACTCAGAAGTGATTTCTGTTCACAGTCCGTGAAGTTCCTCTTTTTTCCACGTTCCGACATGATTTGCAATGGAGCAGAGACGACATTCCTGTCGTGCATGGCATATTTGAATGACTTTGCATATTCATACGGAGGCGTGTCAAGGGCGGAGTCGGCCACTCTCTCATGTGCGCTGAATTCCACGTTGATTGTGTTGTACATAAGGAATGTGCGTGGATTCCGGTGTACGCACAGTTTGATAAATCTGGATTTTTTTGTGCGTGGACACTTTTCTGGATTTGTCCGTACGTTACTTTTCAGTAAGAAATCTACGCAAGTCTTTGTACATGAGGCCCCTGTCGTATATTTTAGGAGCGGTCCGTCTGCTGTCATCCAGACAGCATTACTCCACAAATAACTTCATATTTCGTTATTTAGGAAATGTTTAGAGTTTAAAAAAGTAACGCACCACAATTGTTTTTGACAATAGGTTCTGTTTGAAGTCGAATTATAATTTTAAATGTAATAATGACTAACGGATTAAAGTATTTAAATGAAAATCAATTTGTTATCAATGCCGTTTTCTAACACTACAATATTAATATGAAGATCTCAAACTGAAATCAACTTAAACCATGAATTAATTTAAGTTTAATTTGCCGCGGTATCGCAGACTTCGGTAAGCCAGACTTTACACAGACTTCCTCCAGCTGCTGTCATAGCTCTGATGTGGCTCAGTCAGTAGAGCACTGCGTCGCAGTTCCGAAGGTCATGGGATCGCCTCCCGTGGGAGGACAACGTTTTTTTTTTTTAATTCATTCCAGATTTAAAAAACACAAGAAAACTATTTACAATACAACAAGAAATAAAGCATAAAGCCTTTTTAATTTGGAATGAATAAATAATCTAAAGTAAGAAGGAAAAAAAAAGAATCATACCTTGTGGGACTCGATCCCACGAGGTGTAGAAAAAAGGTTAGGAACAGCTAACAGTGCAATGCTTTAACCAGTAAGCCACCAGTACGCATGCATGTTTCGAGATCCACATTTAT
This sequence comes from Garcialebias charrua, assembly GCA_038048925.1. Taxonomy (NCBI): domain Eukaryota; kingdom Metazoa; phylum Chordata; class Actinopteri; order Cyprinodontiformes; family Rivulidae; genus Garcialebias; species Garcialebias charrua. The sequence continues at coordinate 17,825 of JBBPBX010004361.1, read as the reverse complement.
TATAAACAAACTTTCTTTGGTTTTAGCTGGTCATTTACTTCCATGAGTGACGCTGCTAATAAGGACAGATTTTCTTTTCTTGTCCTCAGAGACCACAGAACTTCATCCTCCGCACCGGTAGAGTTCTTCTTTTTTACTTTTCGCTGTCATTTTATGAACGTACACGTTCTGCCTCTGAGGCAGGAAACGTAGCCTTATATGGCGTTTTGAGGGGTGGGAATCATGTAAATAAGCTCACGCGTGCACGCGCAGCTGTTTAGAACAGGTGAGATTCATCAACTTTAAGCAGCCCGTTTACACGCTTTTCCTGTGGATAGAAGACTTTGTTGGATCTGACGTGGCATGTTCTTACGAACGCTTCTTAAGAACAAAAGTGGGAGAAACGTAGGATAAGAATACGAACAGTTTCATGAATGAGGGCCATTGTGTTTGACTGTGCAATCAGCCAGACTGTGCTGAGGGGTTTGGTGAGTGGTGCTGCAGGAGTACATGCCAGACTCATTCTTGTGGGCTATTTGCTCCATGATACAAGATACAAGAGCTTTTATTAACATTGCACCAGTTCTCACCAATACAACGTGATAATGTATACACAGTCGTCCAGAAGAGGGAGAGAATGTAAAGCTGCTGCATATTCAAACACATGACATGTTCTTCAGTGCGGCCTCTCTCATCCGTCTCGGGATGAAGGTCAAATCAGATATGGAAAAAAGGAAAACACAATAGGTAAAAAGAATCTATCAAAGATTGCCTTAAGACACTCTATGATAAAGTCCCAAAAACTCTATCAGCATTAAGCACATCCAGACAAGACATTGTTGCAGTTTGACGACATGCAAGGAGATCAAAGAGTCTGTGAGCAACATTCAGATAGCACAGTTCAGCAGTTGTTCAGCTTGGCGCCTCCGAGCACACCCACAGAGATCTCTGGGGGGGGGGGTCAGCAAGGTCTCTCAGCTTCACTCCAGGAGAATAGTTTCCAGACAGCCTTCTTTTCAAGGTCGTGTGCAGAAACCAGATTAGATAGTCTTTTGTTTATCTTCAATCCAGGCCACAGTGTTCTTTTTGACTGCAGCCTTCCAAGTCCAGGTGCTGTTCAGGTCCAAAATCGCCGAATCATATGAGGTTCCGAGCTACGAACCCCCATCTGTGCCCTGATTGAGGCCGGGCGGCTGTAAACGAGTTCCAAAGCGCACCGCAGGTCCGCGGTGGTCTACCGCCGCTCCCATCGTGCGGTTCAGTTCGTACAACAGCTGGGATGAGGAGCTCACAGCCCGGATCAGAGAATCTTGCTGATCAGGAAGTTTGGCCAGCGCGCTGATAGCCGCCGAAGTCTTCCTGAGCTTCCAGTAGCAGACAGCTCCGCTGACGCCAAAAAACAGAGCAGCTGCCACCAATATCCCAATAATCCACAAATCTTCCACGTCTTCGACAGACAAGACGGTCAAACACATAGGTTGCCACTGTCCCCACGAGTCCATCATGTATCCGACAGCGTGCGTGTCAGAGGGGCAGACCGCTTCTCCTGGCCCGGTCCGCTTCGTGGAAAAAATCTTATCTATAGAGGAAACAGCCCAATTTATTAAATCCATCGCAAATTGGTTCGAGTGAGCGCTGAAGAGTCACAGACGAGACAAAAATCAAGCAGGGAGGAGGAAAACTTAAGGAGGGTAGGAGCAAAAAGATATGCGACTTGCTTTGCCGAGAGCGGAAGTAGAAGCATGAACAATGAACACCTAAAGCAAACATTGTTTCCAACTGCTGCAAAATTAAGCTCATTTCCAGTGTGGATAAGATTCCACCAGGGTTAGCTTTGTCATCAACATCGTTTGTGTTGTTTATAGACATGATCTCAAGGTGTGAGGAGGGATGTCTTTTGTTTAAGAAGACGAAGGTCTCATCTCTGCGTTATGCAAATAAAGTGATTACTTTGACATCTTCAAATCAGAATGTCCAGTTTGCCAATAAGTGTGAAATGGCCAGAAAGGGAATTGGCTGTGTCACTGTCTCTACTCTGCGGTCCTTAAATGGACAAAACTGGAATTTTTCCTCTGGGTTGAGATTAGTCTCTACCTTAAGTGAAAAGTTTATGGGTGTTCTGGTTTGTTGTAATGAAAAAGGAGCTAAGCCAAAGGCAAAGCCTTACTTAAAGTCATGATTTAAAGAACAAGATCCCCAACATCAGCAGCTGAAATAAGCTCCCTCCATAGCGTGGCCAGGCTCAGACGAAGAGATAGGATGAGGAGCTTTGTCATCCAGGGAGACCTCAGAGTAGAGCTGCTGCTCCTCTGCATCAAAAGCTGAGGTGGTTCGAGCATCTAGGTATGATGTTCTGACCTCTCACATTACTGTACATCGCAGTGGCGGCCCGTGAAATGTCCAGCGGGNTTCTCAAAAATGAAAAAAAAATGTTCCAAGTTCAAATCGTGTTTATTTATAAAATGCAGATTAACACCAGGTCAACAGTACAATTAAATACTCAGGATGAGAAGACCCAATTTGACTCACTAAAGCAACAAAGAACAAAAAAACAAACACAACACTAAAGCATAAAATAAAGGTACATTTGAAGGACATTTGTAAACCTGAATATCGCCCACCCACAGCATATTATTGAATTAACTCATTGTGCTCCCTACAGAGGACATTTAGGGCTTTTCAATTATGCTAAATATGAAAGGGTGGGTTTTGGCATCTTTCTCTTCCATATGAATAATAAAATATTGGGCATGGACAATATTTATTTTTCTTGGTAGTCAAGAGGATAGGGAAATGGCTATATGTTTGTATACTGTAAAGTAAGTTTGATCATGTATTTATTTGTATATATCAGGTGTATCCATTTGTATATAACTATCATTAATAAAACATGGTTCATCTTCACCTTGTTTGAGGCATCGTTGTGAAGAGAGAATGGGAGTGGGCTGCTTCCACTTTTCAATTTTTGGACCACTTCTATCATATTCTGTTATAAGTATTATAGTAATACAAGCTCATAATATAAATAGAATCAAGCTCTTTTTTTTGAGTACCAGTTCTCTTAAATATTCCTAATTTTAAAGGTCCTAATGCACCTTAGCATATACATGTATAGCATTTCACCATATAAATGTACCTTAAATGTTTCAATGTTAATAGGAGCTAATACATAGTTCCCATGTGACGTCACATCTGTGGGATTTCCGGGTAGACCCGCCCCTGTGGAGGCGGCCAGAGCAGCAGGACAGTCTACTACTGGATGTGTATTTTTCACGTTGTTTTTTTTTGTGTGTTAATTTCTAATTAATTGCAATGGTTACTTCGTGTTGGGTCAGTGGGTGTTCCAGTCAGGTAGACGTTTGGGCAACGCGCAGGTTTCACTTAATCCAAAAAAAAGTAAACGTGAAGGATTTATCTCATCGGAGAAGCTCACTGCAGCCCCATCGCTCTCTGACTGCTCGGATCTGCTCAGAAGACGTGCTTTTGTCCGGTAAACAAAATATTCTACATAAATCATTTTGTGAAACAATGTCAGAACATTAGAGTACAACTGTCTGTGTGTTGGAGCTGTTTTTTTTTTTTTTTTTCATTATTTAGCAGCACCGTCTTGCTGTGTGTAGCTTAGCATGTCGCTAACACGACAACGGACCGGCGGGGAGACCGCCCCAGAGGGGGAAGGAGGACGGGAGCCAAGTCATGCGGGCGACACGTCGGTCCCATGGGATGTGCCCCCGTGGCCGCGACGGATCCACGCCGTCCGACCTAGCTCGCCGTGAGCCTCAGTGCGACGGACCCTCCGCTCCGGATGCTAACGCGACATGCTAACTTCCAACACGGTAACACTCAAAGTGCTGGTTCTGGTCCGTGTTGAGCCTGGACTTTTTTTGGCTGTGTGTTATTTTAGTTAAACCTTTATTTAGCTGGTTAGATATGAATGAGACAGTTTACACATCTTTTTTGGATTTAAAGCTGTGAAGCTCTGCGCTGTGAAGCCGGTGTGCACTCCTCGAAGTAATTAAATAATTAATGATATCAGAGTAACTACTTGGTGACAAGTTGTCCGCTTCGTCTGCCATGATTTCTTTCTCCAACTCATTCAACTCCAACCACTGCCATTTTGCTCTTGTGCCTAGGTGAAACTAGTAATGTATTTAGCTGTGGTAGCTCGAGTCTGTTTGTCCGCCATTTCTGCCTTTAGGGGTGGCGAAAAACCCGGTATTGTGCAATACTCGCCACGTTTGTGGGAACTATGTATTACTTGCAGGAGGGTTAGTTTTCATTCTCCTGATCAATACAGTGTTAAGAAATAGTAAAACACCACCAGTGGCCCGATAATTTTTAATCAGGTCATCTGGACAGTTTCTTTTTAGGTGGGTCACCACCAGTGACATTTAGTATAAAAAATTATTAATGTTTGATTTTTTTTATAAGCAAATTGAAATAAATGTAGCCATCAGAGTCCAATACAATAACCTGGAGGCTAGCGCTAGCATGATAACTCCACAAACAAACAAAGAAAAAATCCAACTCACCAGTTCCCACTTGGAGTCAGCTGAAGGCTTTTTCACAGAGACTTCTAAAAGTGGAGAGGCATATCAGTAAGGAATGGTAATATAATAATATAATCATTAGATAAAGGATAAGATTAGCATGCTAGCTCCAGAAACAAGCTCACCAGTTGCAACTTTTAGAATAAATAGTCAGCTGAATACTTTTTCACAGAGACTTCTAAAAGTTGAGAGGTATATCAGTCAGAAATGGCAAATAGGCATTAGATAAAGGGCTTTCAATGATTTAAAACCTACCTGAGCCAGCCTGCTTAAGTCATTGCACTGCTCATTTCCCTGACAAAAAAAAAAAAAGACTGGAAGCACACGGTAGGTACAGCTCACGTTGGACGTGTCCAGGGCGCAGAAATCTGCGTCCAGCATCTTACCATTTTTTTGTAATGTCGTGGAATAACTGCGCATGCGCCATTTATAATGAGAGTCTATGGGATAAGATTCATGCGCCCCAGGACCGGAAATGCGTCACCTATCAGAAAACGTTTTTTGAAACAAATAATATTCAAACTTTATTTAGGCAGGTTAATCTCATTAAGCCTCGAGGACTCATTGACAAGAGAGACCTGTCTACAAACTAAAGAATGATGACAACAGCAACAGTAGAATTTCCTTGAACAATCAACAATAGACAAACATATGAGAGAAATACAGATTTATTTATTTTTTTACAAGTTAAAACAAAGATATGAAAGTAGCAAAGAAACAGATTATAAGATAGATGTAGAAAATCAAAAAGAGGAACATGTCTGCATTGCTTTTGCCAGTTGCAACAGATTCTTAAAGCCATTTAGAGGTCAAGGCTGAGATCTTCAGATCTTTTTGTAAGATATTCCAAGAAGCAGGAGTGGAGTGGGAGAAGGCCCTTTTGCCAAGTTCAGTTCTCACTGATGGAACACTGCAGGAGGTAATCATGTCCTGAGAGCGCACACTGTAGCTGCACTCACGCAAAGACATGCAGGAGGAGTTGTATGAAGGCAGCAGACCAAGAAGTGATTTAAAGATGAAAATGTACCAATGGAAGAGTCTGCGTGAGGTTAATGATGTCCAGTTAACCAGTGAATACAGGGTGCAGTGGTGGGTATGTTAATCACAGCCAGTTATGAATCTTAGTGCACCATGATAGACAGCATCCAACATTTGCAGGGTGCTTGTAGGAGCATATACTGTATAACTCATATAATATAACTCATCATTACTCATAAAATATTTATCCTACACAACTAAAAACATATATGCATATATTTCAAAATATTTTTATTTTATTATTTCGTTTTTATTAATTTTTTTTAAGTCTTCAATGTAAAATGGTGAATAGCTCCAGAAGTTCCAGTGGGGTGGCGCCCTAGCGCCCCCTATTGGCCGGTCGCCCCTAGTACATCGCAATTTGACCCCCTTCCATTTAGGTTTTAATTAAAAATAATAATAAATAAATAAATAAATGTCAAATTTTGTCATCTGTGTATGTTTCCCATACAAGACGAAATTCGTCTCTGCATTTAACCCAACCACCACCAGGTGGTGCAGTGAGCAGCCATAGAAAGCGCCCGGGGAGCTGGGGAAATAGGTGTGCACTCATAGACACCCCAAGGTGTGTGTAGTGGCCGGGGTTCGAACCTGGGTCCTTTGGGTCCCAAGTCGGCAGCCCTGCCTCTATACATGTCTATTAACATTTATTGATGTACTGTATTCACGGATACCCGGAAAAGGGTAGCATGCCCTCTCCGGGTCGGGGAGGGGGTCGGGGAGGAGGTCCTGCCCCAAGTGGAGGAGTTTAAGTATCTCGGGATCTTGTTCACGAATGAGGGAAAACTGGAGCGTGAGATCGATAGGCGGATAGGTGCAGCGTCCGCAGTGAAGCGGGCGCTGTACCGGTCTGTCGTGGTGAAGAGAGAGCTGAGTCAAAAGGCAAAGCTCTCAATTTACCGATCGATCTACGTTCCCACCCTCATCTATGGTCATGAGCTTTGGGTTATGACCGAAAGAACAAGATCTCGGATACAAGCGGCTGAAATGAGTTTTCTCCGCAGGGTGGCTGGACTCTCCCTTAGAGATAGGGTGAGAAGCTCAGTCATCCGGGAGGGACTCGGAGTAGAGCCGCTGCTTCTCCACATCGAGAGGAGCCAGTTGAGGTGGCTCGGGCATCTGGTTAGGATGCCTCCTGGACGCCTCCCTGGTGAGGTGTTCCGGGCATGTCCCACCGGGAGGAGACCCAGAGGAAGACCCAGGACACGCTGGAGGGACTATGTTTCTCGGCTGGCCTGGGAACGCCTTGGGATTCCCCCGGAGGAGCTGCTCCAAGTGGCTGGGGAGAGGGAAGTCTGGGCCTCCCTACTTAGGCTGCTACCCCCGCGACCCGACCCCGGATAAGCGGAAGAAGATGGCTGGGTGGATGGATGGATGGATGGATGTACTGTATTCAATTTTTGTCTGCATAAATGGTTCTTTTAATCAAGTTTTTTTTTTTATCCCATCCACCGTCAAGTTCCAGCCTCATGTCGGATTGTCAGAGACTTTCCACAGTTGGCAGCCGCTTCCAGCATGTATTGCTTTGTTGTTCAGGCAGTAATTACAGACAACAAAGCAAGTTGTATCCACAGGTGCTGTATATCCAGCAACACAGAGGAATTAATGCAGTTAGCATGGGCTGCTGTAGAACTGTCTCCTGCCAAGAGTGTAACCCAACAGGCCTTTAATGCAGAGTGCCAGCCTCCGATGAGCTGATTCAATCCTCCACTCCTGCCGGTTTTAACACAGGATCCTTTAATGCAGCCTTAACAACATTTGAGGAGTATTTTTAAACAAAATGAAATTGCAGAGGCGCCACCTCTGTCTGCCTCGATGTGGGGTGGGATACAGTTCCCCCCAGCTAAGCATGCTCAGAGAGCCTGCAGGAATTTAAACTCCTACTACTGTAATGAAGATGGGGCTGGGGGGTGCTGTTTCTTCACTATAGGATTACATTTTCAAACAGCACTATAATGTAACAGAGCCTTATATGGCATGGGGTTCATCCAGTGTGACAAAAAGACAAAGGTTGGGCACGTCTTAAGGATTACTCAAGTATTAATCAATGTCACGCAGTAAAGTGGAGTTTAAAATCTAATTTGTTAGATTTTAAGCCATGTGCCATTTGGTAAGTAAAAAAAAATAAAAAGGCAGAATTTAAATAAATAAATAAATAAATAAAACATTTGCTTGTCTGTTTATTTTGTTAGAGATTTTAAATGTGATGCTGATGCAGTCTTAAATTGGCTGTGTACCAATAAAGCCATTCAAATTTTCTTATGCGCCAAGAATGGTCTCTTTCCATGTCTAAATCCAGTACAGTACGTGGACATTTCTAAGACATCCGTGTCATTACTGTTTGTGTGTGAATGTGTGCCGTTTCATGTCATGACAGCCTCTGAATGTTTGATGTGACCACTGGTGTGAAGACAGGATCTGGAGTCCAGAGGTCAGGAGGGTGTGCTTTGACACACTGACGAGACAGAGTCACAGTCGAGGGAGACTCCTTGATGTTTGTCCTGTCAATAGCTTTCTTCAGGGGAATATTCTGTCTCGGTCTTTGTGGGAGAGCATCCAACTCACTGGGCTCCAGTTTGTCTATGAGCCCAGGTGACAAAGAAAGGCTCATCCCTTAAACTGCTTGTGTTTAAAGTCTGTGCTAGTTCAATGGCTGGACTGAACTAATGCCATTAGGTGGTCATCTTGTTGGACCACCTGTACCAGTGCCTGGAGATTCAGGTGAAGCCTGAATATATGTAACAGATGAATATTTATTAAATGTTACAGTGGATTGATAGAAAGCACAAGCATCTGGGGTTCTGGGCAGGTAGCCCAGTAAAATGTGAAATGTGCCAAGCACAAAATAGGAGCTCTGGCTGTTTTCTATTCTTGAACAAAAAAATGGTTGCAAGCTACATTCATAAATATACTATTCTTATTTTGTATTATGAGGGAAAAAAAACATAGTAAGTTTGAAAAAATTTATCAAACTTACAAAAAAGTAAGAATGTCTCTTTTTGGATCAGACATTTTACTAACACTCATCCTGGGTCTAAATGCCGAGAAATATTTTTTACTTAAAATAATACAGGTAGTATGCTGGTGAAGATTCTCAGTCGTCCAGGACATGATAAAATCAAAAAAGGCGTTCAATACAAGATCAACTGGACTTTATTTGTTACAGAAGACGTTTCGCTTCTCATCCGAGGAACTTTATCAATTCAATGAAACAGACTGTGTGCGCGTGGAGTTATAACAGTGAGTCACGCACCAACATATGTAAATTGCAAGCTGAGGTAACACATACATGTAAATTGACAGATCACACCTTAACAGTA
>JBBPBX010004360.1:59594-77188 GCA_038048925.1 Garcialebias charrua | reverse complement strand
CTCTGTCTCAGACTCTGTGACCCCCTGACTGCTTTCAGGTAAATAAGCTCTGCTTAGTGTGTCAGCTAAAAGCATGTCTCGACCAGGCACATAGATCACATCAAAATCATATTTCTGCAGCCTGAGTAACATTCTCTGTAATCTCTTTGGTGCATTCAGCAGGGGTTTTCTCACAATATTTTCCAGCGGCTTATGGTCACTCTGTACAGTCACTTTTCTACCATAAGTATACTGGTGGAACTTTTCTGTCCCAAACACTATGGCCAAACATTCCTTTTCTATCTGGGCATAACCCCTTTCTGTGGGAGTCAGCGCTCTGCTTGCAAATGCAACAGGTTTCCCTTTCTGTGTCAGTGCTGCTCCTAGTCCTGTCTCCGAAGCATCACACTGCAGGGTTAGCTCCTCATTTTGATCATAGTACTTGAGTAGTGGTGCATTTGTTATTTTATCTTTCAGTCTTTCCAAAGCTGTCTCATGCACCTCTGTCCATTCCCACATGTTCTCTTTGTGTGTAAGTTGTCTCAAAACTTCACAGTCTTCAGAAAGATGATCACAAAACTTAGAAAGGTAGTTCAGCACACCTACAAGTCTCTGTACACCCTTAACATCTGTGGGTCTCGGTAGCTCACGGACTGCCCGTACTTTCTCTGGGTCAATCCGAAGGCCCTCTGCTGTTAATAAGTGTCCAATGTAGGGTACAACCTCTCTCCTCAGCTTAAACTTGTCTGCATTGAGTTTAATGTCTCTTTGTCTGCACCTCATCAGAAAACATCTTAAGTTTTTGTCATGATCATTGTCAGCTTCCTCCTTTGTGTCCCCCTCACCCGTAATCAGTATATCATCAGCAATGACATGTACCCCTGGTAAGCCCTCCAGTGCTTGCATAAGTTTCCTTTGGAAAACTTCTGGAGCCGGGCTGATACCCATTGGCATCCTGAGCCAACGGTATCGTCCGAATGGGGTTGCAAACGTGGTGAGATAACTGGACTCTTCATCCAATTTGACATGCCAGAATCCATGCTTGACATCACAAACAGTGAACACCTTGGATCTTGAGAGTCCTGGTAGGATGTCATCAATGGTGGGGAGAGGAAAATGGCTCCTTTTCAGTGCTTTGTTTAATGGTTTGGGGTCTATACAGATCCTTGGCTTTCCGTTTGGTTTTGTCACTGACACCATGCTGCTTATCCAGTCAGTGCTGCGCTCCACAGGTGCTATGATTCCTTTGCATTCCAGATCCTTAAGTTCCTCTTTGATCGGAGTCATCAGAGCAACAGGCACCCTGCGTTTGGGCAGTTTCACTGGTGGTACACTCTTATCTATTTCAATGTGGTACATGCCTTCTAGGCAGCCAATACCTGTGAAAACATCTCTAAATTCAGTCTTTATTTTGTCCATATTCATCAGTTTCTCACTGTTGACTGGCATTTTATCTGCACATTGTGTTTTCACTATACTATCAATCGCCAGAATGTTCTCGTACTGTACTTTTATCAGTTTCATGGCTTCACTGGCCTTTCTGCCCAGCAATGGGATCCTGTCCTCTTGATCCACCACTTGAAACTCCAGCCTGTACAGTTTATTATTTCTTGGATTTCTAAGTTTCACTTTACATTTACCAAGTGGTCGTAATTTACTTTTGTTGTACATAACAAGTACCTTCTCTGTGTCATCCAATTGTGTGTTTGGGTTCAACAGCTGTATTGGAATCACATTACATGTAGCACCACAGTCTATCTGAAAATTGACAATTTTCTCCTTCATCAACATGCCTGCAAATAGATGTTGACTTTTGCTGTGTGTTTCCTTCACTTGGTCTATTGTCTCCTGGCTTTCTCTGGCATCTGATATTGTCAAAATGTCCTCACATGACTCACTTGACTCTGAAATTGTGTGTACCAGTCTCTCTGTTTTGCTTTTTCCATGCTTGGACTTGCATTTTGCAGCAAAGTGGTTCTCCTTTCCACATTTCTTACACTTTTTTCCATAAGCTGGACATTTGTGTTTATTCTTCTCATGTGTGAGTCCACAAAATTTACAATTAATCTCATCCCGTTTGTCTCGTCTCAGACTCCTTTTAATTGTATGTAATTCCTCCACCACTTGCCCTTGTATGGTTCTGCTGTTCTCTTTTGACAGTTCAGTAGCTCTGCATAATTGCATACACTTGTCCAGAGTTAAGTCTTCTTCTCTTAACAGTCTTTCCCTCATTGCAGAGCTATTTGTCCCACAAACAATGCGGTCTCTTATCAGTGAATCCTTAATGTTGCCGAAATTGCAGGTGTTGGCCAAAATTCTTAAATCCATAACATATTTATCAATATTCTCATCATGTCCTTGGTCTCTGACAAAGAACTTGTAACGCTCAACAGTCTCATTCAGCTTAGGATTGCAATGATTGTCAAACAGTGTCATCAATGAACTCACTGTTCTCCTTGCAGCTGTAGAACCACTCATCAGTGTTGTCAAAAGTTCTCTCCCCCTCTCTCCAAGAAGGTAGTTGAACAACTTCACTTTAGTTGTTTCCTCTGCGTCGGGCATAGTGAGGTCCACATACAGTGTAAACTCCTCTTTCCAACTTTTCCAGGTCTTTGCTAAGTTGGTAGAATCCAAACAAAGTGTAGGAGGAGGCCTGAGACCTTCCATTGTGACTTCTGTTTGTCTCTTCAAACTCTTCTGCTCCTCCTTTGTCTTCTCCACACAGGCCAGCTGCTCCAACTCCAGGGCCAGGCTAACAAGTTAGCAACACTCCCAGCTCCTCATGGCTTGGCAAAAACATTTCTCAAACTCATTCTGGTCAACTTCCAGACCGCTGCCACCATGTTTCATTCTGTTCTGTCTTCAGCAACTATACAGAATGGACGGTTAAAGCTGTATCGTAGCTTACTTTAATCTTTATTGAAGCATCAGGACTACATGACAAGTGTATTTCCTCTAGGCCTCTCAGCCTGTGTCACACCCAAATATATCCCCCTGGGAACATAGGCTGAACTCACAAACAATCCACTTGTCACACTCACTTGCCCTGTTTCGCCCTCATCCTCCTCAACAAAAATCAGCCACTAGAGCCGCAAAAACACACACAAAAAAAATTATTATATAAGTCGCTTTGGACTATAGTCGCAGGACTGGCCAAACTATGATAAAAAGTACAGTATTTATCCACCTTATTCTTGGGGGTGTCACTGTAGAAGCGATAATGTGTCGTACTTCCGTTTGACCCCGGAAGTAGAATTTTTGCATTGGCTCCTCGTTGTTTGCTTGCTAATCTGCGCGCATCGTAGAAGTTCTGTTAAAGTTCTGTTTTCTGTTATTTCGAGCTAATATTGTCACGAAGATGTCCTTGTGGAGCTCGGGTACCTGTTGCGCTGTTCGTGGCTGTACGAATAATCAGACGAAGCTGAATTTGTGGCTGCAACTAGTGTGTGTTGAACATGCTCCGATAAGAAAAACCCGCATCCTTCTTTGTGGCTGGGCTACGAGAAACCACCTGAAAAAAGTCACCGTATCCTCCAGAGGATCGAGAACATCAGGTATGATTTAAGAGACAGCTTTTAGTGTTATGATTTTATGTAGTCAGTGATTAAATGATACTAATATTTTCGTTCATAACTGGCAAATAAACACACGCACCTATATATGTATGCTGTGTGTGCGTTTATTTATACATATCTATCTATATATCTATATATATATATAATATAGGTGTGTGTTTATATATATATATATATATATATATATATATATATATATATATATATAATATATAGGTGTGTGTGTGTGTTCATAAATGAACCCTAATGTTTGTATAATGTACTTTTACTTTCAGATGGGCTTGATGAGAGTGTGGAGCTGCTCAACACCACCAGTCACATGCAGCATGACTGTTGGAATGTGGATTGACATAATGTCAGAACAAACCAACGACCTTATTCTATGGTTGCCCCGTGAAACAATTAAAGCAACATGTTTTGCAGAAAGCTAAAAACTTGGACTCCAGAAGTGAATCATACATGCAAATAACACTGTGAAATATTTATTGGCTGTTTCTCCCTCTGGAATAATCATGTTTATTTCAGATGCTTATGGTGGTAAATGCAGTGACAGGTATATAACACAGAACTCTGGGTTTCTGGACTATCTGCGTGCTGGAGATGAGGTGATGGGTGATCGTGGTTTCACAGTGAAGGACCTGCTGCAAGAGCTATGGTGTCAATTTAATCATTCCAGCATTCACACGCAAAGGATGCCAGCTTATTTCAAGTGAGAAGTGAGAAGACATTAAATGTAAACATTTTTCTCAAACATGTACAGTACTGGTGTACTTACTGTAAACGTAACACAACTCTTAACATGTTTTTTTAAAGGATATGTTAACTATATTACATTAGAAAAGTATTTGCTAAAATGATTAATTTGTTATGTACAATAGTTGACTGTTAACCTTCTTACAAGGTTTGTTTTTTGTGTGCACTATATCAGTTAATTTTGGATTAAACTACTGTTTCTATCTAAATGTCACTTTTGTCATTATCAAGTTTTTAAAGATCGTTTCCTGTCTATTTCATTATTTGTTTTCATTTACTGTATTTTATTAAAAGTTCTCAAGGTGCTTCATTTGTGAATCAGTAAAGTCTTTGTCAAAAGAAATGTCAAGCTCCAGGTGCTCAGTTGGTGTCCAGATAAACATCTTGCAGCTCAAAAGTCCAAAGCAACATCATTGTTAGCTGGACCTGGAGATGTGTAGTTTTAATGCTTAGACTGGGCTTTATGTTTGTTTAAATAAAGTGTCCCACCTCTCTTAACATAACAGGACCAACCTTGTTAATGTGAAGATACTAATAAGCTTCAGAGCTTTTCAGATTGCTCATCGCTTCGCCATCTGAAGCAACTGTCAAAGTAGCTAAGTATGCTAGTAGCTAAGTATGCTAGTAGCTAAACATACTAGTCTACGTTATTTTCGGCCACTTCTTCAAGTCGTCCTCCCACCCCTCAACAGCTGTAGGTAGCGGTAAAACAATATCTCTACATTTGAGTTGTGATAGTTTGTGTTCCCACATATTTTATGACCTAAAACCTCTGACGAAAACCGGTTAGCGCGTTGCTAGCGTGTAACAAAAGTGCCGGTTCTGACTTTCGGCGGAAGTCGTTCACATAATTCGCGCAAGGCATCATGGGGCGTAGGAATAAGGTGGATATAGTAAAACCTAAATATGTTTGGCACTTTAACTTCATACTTTGTATCTAAACAACACCACATGAAGATTTTAGGATTAATTTTTATCTGTTTCTAGCTTTATGAATGGATTTCTGTGGCATAACTCAAAAGTCAAATTACTGATGGTTACCTGAAAACATTCAGACCTATGGTTTTCCCTGACAGCAATGTTGCACACAGTAAAACTGCAATTCCTTCCAGTTCATTATGAAATTAGAATTTTGCTATAAAAAATAAAGTTGCATGTTTTGTAATAACAATCTCGATCATTTTCATTTATTCCGTCTACACATTTTTCCATACAGTGTTGCAGGAAGCTGGTGTCGATCCCCAGCGGTCACACTCATACAAAGGGTCAATTCAGAGTTTACAATTTAACCTAACATGAATGTTGTTAGTCTGCGGGTGGAAATCAGAGAAAACCAACATGTGCAGAAAGAACATGCAAACTCTGGTTTTGAACCTGTGTTGTTCTCTAACCACTGTTCCATTGTGCCACTGATACATGAGTTTTACAGGATGATGTGAAAAAATAAAGATTAAGCACCAATCACCAAGCTCCATCTCTTGGTAAAACTACAGCTTTAGAGGTAGGTGATTATTTGTCAGCTTGTCTTCTGCTTATGCTTTATTTTTTTATTTTACAATCTGCCAGCGATAGACAAAACTTATTAAACACCAGGCAGCTGAAGGTGAAGAAAACCCCAGTAGTTTGTCCCTTTTAACTAAAACGTAAACGGGGAGACCAAGAACCCCAGAAACTCGCATTTTATTCGATCTGGACGAGGCGAACCTTCACGTTGTTTCTCTGTATTAGAAAATGTCAAAAAGTAAGCAAGCTGGACTAAAGGGGGGAATTAATTTGTTCAATCTCATGTTCAATTGATCCTTCTAATGGTGCTGTGATATATGAGAAGTCCGACAGCCCTCTATAAATCAACTGCTTTGCTGTATTTATTATCCCTTCAGTCTTATATGTTGGAATGAAGGCGTCTAAACGGTTTAACAGTTTGTGTGTGTGTGAACTTCTACCGGTTCTCAAAGTGTCGTTTTGTTGTTGCTAGAAAGGCATGAAATGTATTCTACTAATACATTTTGACCCTAATACTGTACTGTATTTTTCACTGTATAAGTCACAGGTTTTTTTTTTGCATAAATTAGCATGCCTGCGACTTATACAGAGAATCAACATATTTATGTTTTTCCCATATTTATAACCCAATTTTTGGCTGAGATCTGACAATTTAATTCATTCTGACATGGAAAATATTGAATGCTACCATTTTCAGCCAGTCAAGGGCCCTCGACTAATATGGCAAGCCAAGTGTCTCATTAATAGGTAAAAGTGTCTATTAATGAGACAATTGGTTTGCCATATAGGCCACATTCATCTCGCTTCGGAACTCCTGTAGCAAATGTCAAATCAGCTGCATTTCACCAAGTCGTCCAGGTGAATTGCAGCTGATTTTGACTATTAAAGTGCATTTATTAAGGAAAAGTTGGACTGAGACACCCCTTTGCTATAATGTCAGGCAAAAAGATAATTGTGTTTAGGTGCTTATCTTGTTAAATTTCGAAGAAATGTGCAGCGAGTCGTTCCTCAATGCACTCCTGCTTCCACGCATCAGCTTTTGAAATGCAGCTGATTTGACCGTCAAAGTGCATTTATTATGGAAAAGTTCAACTGAAACACACCTTTGCTATAATTTCGAGCAAACAAATAATTGTTTATAAGTGTTAATCTTGTTAAATTCTTGTTAAAGTCCTCCTGTGAACGCTCCAGCGGCCGTCATTTGGCAGCCAATTGATTTTTGGCACAACACCAGCCCACATTACTGGGTGGTCAGCAGTGACGCATAACAAATGCAATGCATCAGCGGTGATGCAGAATAGATGCGACATATACGGCGAAGCAATGCATTTGTTTTTTCCCACTTTATTAGACATATTTGGACTGATCAGTCACTCAGAGTCAGAGATTCTTTATTGTCATTCGCACCACATGTGGTACATGTGATGGAACGTGATTACGGTATGTACACAGGGTCCCAGTTACATCAAACAATAAAATGTAAAAGAAAAACAGTAATAAGATCTAAGATATGAACTAAGAAAAATGTCAACTAAAAAATACAATAAGCCCTAATAGCATAAAAACATTACTTCGAACTAGGGGTGGGCAATATGGCTCAAAAATTATATTGTGATATTTCAGAGCATTATCACAATAACGATAAATTTCGTGATATAACTAAAAAAAATTGTTTTTATTTGACAAAATTACCGGTAACTTAACATGTTGTTTTGCAGTATTATATAAAATTTTAAAAAACAACAAGGGGTAATTTTACTGAAATTACTTTATTTAGTAAAGTATTCAGTCTCCAAGTATAAAAATAAAAATGATCTGTTATTTAGATTGAAAAAGTCTGCACAAAATATAGATCAACAAAATCCACCACAAAAACTAAAGTGCAGGTGTAGTTTCCTAAAACAACAAAATAAAATGAAGCTTAAGATTTTTTGAGCATAAATGAAACACAACAAATTATATGTTGCCTTTAAATGAGCTGTAACTTCTACAAGTTGTGACAAGGCATCTAGTTGACCCTGAAACTTGTTCATGTTTCAGCTTCATCTGTTCCTGCAGGAACGTGTCATTCCTCTGATTCATTTTTTTAACTGATCTGTCTCTGATCGTGGACTGACTGTGGAGCCGCGCGTGTTTGTAACAATAGTTTAGCGGGGGACAAGCAGCACAGCGGCTGCTCAGAGCGGGGAGGGGGGACATTTGAGCTGTCTGTGCCTGCAGAGCAAGGGGGAGAGACAGCGGAGACGCGCGCGTGTTGTTTGTTTTTAGCATTTTAGCAGTAACTAATTAGCGTTACACCAGTACAGACTGGTGGAGGGGAGGTGCGCAGTTGTTTGAAGTGCTCGGGTGTTAAGGGGGCGGAGCGCCCTGACGTATTACGTCATGAAATTAGCATATCATGATATAACTTTTTTGCCCGGGCAAGCTTTTTTTACCGGTAATACCGGGAACAATATGATATGGCCCAGCCCTACTTCGAACAGCAGCACAAACATAAGTCTGTGTGAGCAGATGGACACGAATGAACACAGCAACATGAAACTGATCAGCAGCAACATAATGTGATTTTTTCTCTCACAGTGATTATTCTGGTTAGAGATTCATGAGTCTAACAGCTTCAGGGTAGAAGCTGTTCCTCAGTCTAGTGGTTCTAAAATTAATGCTCCTCAACCTCCTTCCTGAGGGGAGTGGGGCAAAAAGTGTGTGTGCTGGGTGAGTGGAGTCTTTATGATGCAGGTGGCCCTCTTCCTGCATCTGGAGGTGTAAATGTCTGTGATGGTGGGGAGACTGACTCCAACAGACTTCTGTGCAGCCTTCACCACTCTGTAAAGCTTTTCTTTCTGCAGCTGTGCAGCCTCCATGCCACACGTTGATGCTGGAGCACAGGATGCTCTCCACTGCACACCTGTAGAAGGAGGTGAGGACTGAGCTTCACAGTCCAGCTCGTCTCAGCCGTCTGAGGAAGAAGAGTCTCTGATGAGTTTTCTTGATCAGGCTGGTGTGTTGTTGCTCCAGCTGAGGTTATCATTCAGGTGTACACCCGAGTACTTGTAGCTGGAGACCACTTCCACCGCAGATCCTCCTATGTTCAGGGGGATATAGGTGTGTTTGTTCCTTCTGAAGTCCACAATTATCTCCTTTGTCTTCTTCACATTGATGTGAAGGTTGTTGTCCTTGCACCAGCTCTCCAGGTGTTCCACCTCCTGTCTGTAGCTGGACTCATCATTGTTTGTGATGCATCCCACCACAGCTGTATCATCTGCAAACTTTACAATATGACAGCCTGGATGGGTGGCTGCACAATCATACGTGAGCAGAGTAAACAGGAGAGGGCTCAGCACACATCCTTGAGGAGAGCCAGTGCTGAGGGTTATGATGGAGGAGGAGAAGTTGTGGATCCTCACTGACTGTGGTCTGATTGTTAAGAAGTCTAGTACAGTACCCAGCTGCAAATGGAGGGGCTTAGTCCTAGTGTTGCGACTTCTACTGCGGTGCAACGTTTACGGTGGCACGTACGGTAAAGCCAGTTAAATTTTGAAGCAGAGCCAGAAAACATATACTGATAAAAACACAGGAAACAAATACCTTAAAATTTACCAAAACATATGAGCCAAACCTGCAAAAACCGAGTGTTTCAGTTCATTTTTCATTCATGACGCCTAGTTCAAGACCCCCCATACACAGCGTTGAGCTACAGTTTCAAACTCCAGATTGCACCATGTTTCCAGGCCTTTGTCCTCCAATCTCATTGTTTAACTGCAGCTGGCAGGAACAAGTAGCCACATCTGCTGTCTCTCTGGCTGCAGACAGTGGGATTCACAACAATGTCACTACACCTCTGAGAAAAGCACAGCAGTAAACAAAACTCTGGCAAAAGGGACCAAAATACCAACAATCTAATCGCCCGGTGAAGCTGTTTGTGGATATTTGCTCTCAGCTCCATCCTTCTTTTCACTTTGTGTTACAGCGGCCGAAAAGGCCGGAGGGAGAAAAAAAAACTGCTGCAGATGGCAAAGCATCTCTTAAACCTCCCCCAGCTCTCCAACGCTCCAAAGAGAATGATGGCTGCAAAACGCCAGCCTGCATGATTTGAATTGTGTTCAGGGCTCATTCAGATTAAGACGTCTGTACGTGTCAACAAATTAAAAGAATGACAGTCGTGGCTGGAAGGCAAAGAGGTGCAGCTGCAGTAGTAAGATGGAAAGTGGAACAAATTGCATGAACTATTTAGCAGATAAAAGCACATAAAGGCTGTGAAATCATCTTTCCGAACAGTCGTTTTGCAGCTCTCAGTGAACATTACTGCACGTACTGCCACACTTCACACCTGCAGCTCCTCGTCACAATTTCATCTGAAAATTATTATCAATCATTTTGTTCTCCTCTATAACGTGACGACCCAGACAGCTAAAGTGTTTAGCAATTAACACAGAGCAACAAACATTCACACGACTGCTGAATTTGAGATGTTTGAGTTTCTGATGTTGACGAACTTAAAGCGTGACAAAAAGGCGCCAAAGCTGCATAATAGCTTTAAATATTGTATTTGAAACAAAGTGCTTTCGAGAAACAAACAGAAGAGCTCCCCTGGTAACAGGATGCACTAAAAAGAAACATGCAGCTGAAGAATAATCCTGTAAAATTATTTATGCTGGTGTTTTTCCCAATTATGAGGCTCCTGTGGCTTATAATTGTTGTTACCAATATCACTGTGAGACACTTTACACAAAACCCAACCAACACTCAATATCAGCAGTTTCAAGATGAATATTTGAGTTTCTGTAAAGAAGAAATGTTAGATTTTAAAATGTAATCCAAAGTAAATGGTAAACGGACTGTACTTGTATAGCACTCTTATCAAGATACTCAAAGAAGGCCTGTCACAATAACAAATTTTGCTGGGCGATTAATTGTCTCTGAAATTATTGCGATAAACAATAATATTGTTTGAAATTTGACAATAATTGTTAATTATTGTCAAATTTAGGAAGAAATGTTGGTTGATTTGTTTTGTATGCAGTATCTTTTTTTGACAACTGGATGGCAGTACAAGACTGTTTGAACCAAAGGATGGCTAGTGAGGGAGCGAGCAGCGTGTCTCTTTAAGAAAAATGGGAGGGAGGCCCCTTGACGTGACATGGGCTGTCGCTATTTACTTTTATCGGTTCTCAAAATGGCAGATGCTCGATGTAGTTTGAGCTCTTTAGCATAGCATTTGTCACACAAAAGCTTTTAAATAAAAAAATCAGTAAACAAGTTCTCAGCTTCTTTTTGCAGAGTAAAACAATTTTTTACACAAAGGCACAGGTTTCATCCGTGAATTTTGGAGCTTCAACAAGACCGAGGTTTTTCCTGAGGTCAGCCTGTTAGCTTAGCTCATAGCTTATCTGCTTTTAACAACCCAAAAACATAATTTTAAATAGTTAAAACAGATTTTAAAGAGAAAAAATAAATGGAGGGGTCAGTGAAGAGCACTGGAGTTGAGCCTTTTTTCATCCAGTGTCTTCAGTAGAAAGAAAGAGACACGAAGAAACGATAAAGCTGATAAATGAAAATGAGGTTGATAATTTTCAGTTATGAGATTGTTTATCGCGACAGGCCTACCTCAAAGCTCTTTGCACTACAATCTGTGCCCTCAGTTACCACAGCACTCAACTAGATCTGTACAGAGAATAATCAGAGCTTTATCACATTCATACACTGATGGGACACACATCAGAGGCAATGAGGGGTTCAATTCAATGTCTTGCCCAGAAACGCTTCAGCATGTGACTTATGTTAGAATTGAACACCCAACTCTTGCACTGGAGAAATACTGCTCTAACCACTCAGCCACAGGTGCTTAATGATCATTTACTGGTCACTGAGAACAAAGCAAACACCTTAACTCGGAATTCGATAGGCTTTGTGTAAATGGGCAGAAAAAGGCCAACGACAACCCACTTACCAAGAGTCCATCCATCCACCATCCATCCATCCATCCATCCATTATCTTGACCTGCCTCTTGGGAATCATTGGTGCCCATATCCAGCAGTCACTGTGTGAGAGGCAAGTGACACCCTGGACAGTTCTCAAGTCCATCACAGGGACACATAGAGACAAACAAGACAAACAACATTCACTCTCTCACTCACACCTAGGGACAATTTAGAGTTACCAATCAACCTAACATGCATGTTTTTGGTCTGTGGAAGGAAACAGGAATACATGGAGAAAACCCACGCAAGCACGAGAAGAACATACACCACCCAGCACTCAACATGCAAACTCTACCCAGAAAGCCCCCCAGACAGAATTCGATCCAACGACTTTCTCACTGAGCAACTCACCACTGTGCCACCGCACCGCCCCTATCAAGAGTCACAGAGCTAAAACACTTTTTTCGTAAAGTACAGAAATGGTGGCATAAAAAAAAAAAAAGATTGTGTTGATCACATGTTGACTCGGTCTGCAGTTTTATGATGGGGTGATAGCTTATGAAGAACAATATTTTTTTTTCTAAAATATTGTAATTTATTGATGATTTTATTAGTTTAATGATTAATGAATGATTTAATGAATGAATGAGATTGAAATTGAACTGGATGGATGGATGGCTGGATGGATGATGGATGGATGGATGGATGGATGGATGGATGGATGGATGGATGGATGGATGGATGGATGTTTTCCTTCCTCTGCTCTTTCATTTGTTTTTAACTCACAGATGTTTGACACCCATTTCATGCAAAACCTATTTGCACACAAAGTCTGAGATTTATTTAATACCGGTAATAGTTTTTTTTTTTTTTTTCATTTTCCTCGACAACATTTAAGTTATGTTGAAATCTGAGCTCTGTATGAGTCAAACTGAAACTCAGACTTGCAGTTTGCCTTCAGGGCTCAAAGCGACGGCTTCACAGCATTTTTGCCAGTGAACATTCAGGGAATGGACATTGAGATTGTGAGGTCCTACAAGTACCTGGGTGTTCATCTTAACAACAAGCTGGACTGGACTGACCACACTGCTGCCCTCTATAAGAAAGGACTGAGCAGACTGCATCTACTGAGGAGACTCAGGTCCTTCGGTGTGCAGGGGACTCTTCTCAGGACCTTCTTTGATGCTGTGGTGGCATCAGCCATCTTCTATGGAGTGGTCTGTTGGGGTAGCAGCATCTCTACTGCTGACAGGAAGAGACTGAACAAGATCCTCAAGAAATCCAGCTCTGTCCTTGGGTGTCATGTTGACCCAGTGGAGGTGGTGGCTGACAGGAGAATGAGGACCAAGCTTCAGCGCATGCTGGTGTTCCCGTCCCACCCCATGCATGACACTCTGACAGCCCTGAGCAGCTCCTTTAGTGCCAGGCTGCGGCACCCTAAGTGCGTGAAGGAAAGATACCGTAGGTCTTTCCTTCCGGCCGCCATCAGACTGTACAACACGCGCTGCTCTTAGTAGCTCTTAGTAGCTATATTTTGTTTTATACTGTTTCAGTGTTTTTTTGTACTAATTTGTATTATTTATGTATATAGAGATTTTTTAACATTTTTCTGAACTGGTCCCTGTCCTCTATGCTGCTGTGACAATGTAAATTTCCCCACTGTGGGATTAATAAAGGCATCTTATCTTATCTTATCTTATCTTTTAAAAACTCTTTGATATGATGCAGAATTTATGTGCGGATTACTGCAAAAAGCCCCGAGGAAGAAGCTCAGCTGCAAACCACAGTACTCCCTCTACCATGCTTCACTGCACATGAGGTTGCTAAGTCCAGATAAATTCATATAAAGGTACAATGTGTTAAGTGGAAAACTGCAGCTTTTACCTGATGTTCCTGTCCAACGGCCTGCACCACTACAATGGAACAAAGCACCTTAAATTATCTGTTTAAAGAGCTCTAGAGCAGAAATGCATTGAAACCTCTAATCTGCAGGCTTTTTTTTTTTAGACCAGGTGTCCCCAAGCACCAGGCTGAGGACTGCCAATGAACCACAACGCCTTTGTTGCCAGGCACTAATGACATCAAGGACAGGATGCTGCGCTTCAATTTGAACAGTGGGAAGAGTGAAACTGTGAGGACAGCAAGTGGAAAGACATTCGTCTTGTTTCAAACCTAGCTGGGATTTGTGACGAGCGTCTTTCCTCTGAAGCTGTTCTGATTTTCGACATCGATTAGAAGATGTGACTGTTTTGCTCATTTGTTTGTTTAGTTTATGTGTCATTTGCTGGAAGTACTTCAGCTACGTTACGCCAGTTAGCATCGTGTTAAAACTGAATCGTGCTGAAAAAGACCCAAAAATAAATCCAACAGTCTTTGTCATGTGATTACACTTCAAACCCTTCAGTGACGAACATTTCCACATCACTCTCAGATTTCAAACAACAGACGTTTTTAACCCTGCAGAGGCTGCTGCATTTGAGAAGATTGTCGTTTTTGATTCAGACTGGAAGTTCTGTCTCATCCTTCATTCTTCTTCTTCTTTCGGCTTTTCCCTCTTCAGGGGTCACCACAGCGAGTCATCCTCCTCCATCTCTCTCTGTCCTCGCTCCAACCACCTTCATGTCCTCTCTAACTGCATCCATATATTTCCTCTTTGGCCTCCCTCTTTGTCTGTTTCCAAGCAGCAACATTTCTAACATCCTTCTACCAATATACAGTACCCACTGTCCCTCATCTGGACATGTCCAAACCATCTCAGTCTGGCCTCCCTAACTTCATCTTCCAGTTGTTCAACATGTGCTGTACCTCTGATGATCTCATTCCTAATCTTATCCATCCTTGTCACTCCTAAGGAGAACCTCAACATCTTCATTTCTGCCACTTCCAGTTCTTTCTCC
The DNA here is from genome assembly GCA_038048925.1 of Garcialebias charrua. NCBI lineage: Eukaryota > Metazoa > Chordata > Actinopteri > Cyprinodontiformes > Rivulidae > Garcialebias > Garcialebias charrua. The sequence goes on along the minus strand of JBBPBX010004360.1, from coordinate 62,562 downwards.
TGTCTTTTTGTCAATGTCTCTGTCTCTAGATCATACAACATAACTGGTCTCACCACTGTCTTGTAAACTTTTCCTCTGTTTTGTCACAAATCACTCCTGAAATGTTCTCCATCCGCTCCATCCTGCCTGGTCTCTGCTTTACCGTACTCTCCATTTTCCTGGACAGTGGACCCCAAGTCTCATTAAATCATCTTTAGCAAATCAGACGTGGGTGGGACAAGAAAAGGTTTATGGAGCAGAGACTATATAAATGGAGCAGAGACTATATAATAAAACACATAAAAACAAGTCAGAGTGACAACCATGCATAAACATTAACCTTACATAATTTTTCAGGCCTAAAAATTAAAATAAAATCAGAATAGGAGCTCCCTGCACCCTTGTATTTACCATACGCACCACCGAGGTACCACGCCCCACAACTTTAAAACCCCTGGTTGAACTCAGTGCGTTATAAACTAGAAACTGAGAGAAGTGGTGTTTATTTGTCCATGCTGCAACAGATCAGAGCTGAGAATGGCCGTAATTTGTTGAACTACATTCATTTAGCGCTCGTCAACGAGTTAGCTGAGAAAAACAAAGCGTCTCTCTTTGTCCCCATCCTTTAACGGGCTCATCGATGTTTATTCCTCACAGTATTTTCTGACACTTGTCTCTGCGTCAATCACTGGAGGATACATCTACCACCACCACTCACCTTGCTTACAACTCTTAAAACTGCTGCTGTCCGGCCCCAAGGTCCATCACAATTACACCCATCTCCCGGTCTCTGTTTGCTGCTCAGTCGATACGTTTCCCCTCGAGCAGGACTCACAGTTTAACTTTCTGCTTTAATTAAAGAAATGCTCAACAAAACTGTCCCTGAATGCAGTGTTTACAAATTCAGGGGCATTCAAGTTCGTTTGTTTTTAGAAAAGTAGCTTTGACAATTGTTTATTTTATAAAATAGAAAAAAAAGAACGAGAAGTGATGTGGGTGAGAGCTAAACAAAAACAAGCAAAGTTAAGGCTTTTCGTATTCGACTCAAATTTTCCATATTCAACAAAACGTATAACAAAAAACTTGAGAGATTCTGGATGCTCACACAGTTTTAGTCATTTAGAAAGACTGAAAAAATATTATTCAGTTGGAGAACATAACATTAAGCAGATCTTTATTAGCTCTAGCTGCCATGCTGCCTTGTTGACTGTGATGTGCTGCCTTGCACAAACAGGCAGCTGTCTGAAGATCTGCAGTTTATCCCGCACAAAACAACACCTCCTGTTTATGAGCTTGGAACAAACGTCTACGCCTTTACTCCATGCCTGCAGTGTGACTTGTTTGCTTCTGGTTTGGTGGACAGTTCATTTAGTGAAACCCGTCTGAGCGTCAGCTTTTTGATTATCCGTCACTTGATGCTTAAACAACGTGGGCAAACAGCTGGAAACAGCCGTCATAACTCTCAAGATCATTTAGTGAAGCACGCCACAGAGTGTCGTTCGTATCGAAGGGCAAAACTATTTGCTTTAAAGACACAATTAACTCCCAATTTACAATCAAGACCCTGAGCATAAATTACATTTAAAAGAATGTTTGTCTTTAGATTAAGTAATCAGGTTACGTTATTAAGAGAAGGTCATCTTGTGACACTCCTATACTGTTAGATTAGATTAGATTAGATTAGATTAGATAACTATATTATTGGCCAGAGGGGAAACCAGTTTGTTAAATAAGGCTCCATGATTTTTTTTTTTTTTTTAAGCGAGACAAAGAAATTCTGTATGTCTCAACATGAATGTGAAACGTTTTCACCTCCGATGGGACAAAAAAAAAGGCAGGGACAGTTCATCTGTAATGTATACAGTAGTCCCTCATTTATCGCGTGGGATCCATACCTTGAAGTAGGGATGCGCCATATATACGATATACGGTAGAAACGATAGAAATTTTGCCTACGATAGAGATCTGTCTTCTACCGGCTAACCGCAGAAAATCAGAGTTTTCCGATTTAATCTTTACTTTTTTTTGTTTAAAACTGTGCATACGTTGTGTTGATGTGTACAATCAAAGTTGTCAGAGTTAATCAATACTTTTTTTGTGTTGAAAACTGTGCGTAAGTGGTGTTAAAGTCTTTTCTTCGAGTGCTAAGTAGCGAAGCTATAAGCTAACTTCGTCCGGCTTGCCGTAGTGTTGCCATATTCGGACGCATGCGCAAAACGCTGTGTTCCGTCGAAAGTTGTTTTTTTTTGTCGAAAGTTAAAGTAAGCGTTGGTCAGCTTTAGAGAAACCTGCCCTCTGATCTGTGAACAGAACGCTGTGTTGTGTGATTTTACTGCAAGACCCTCTGGTCAAAGCCACAGAGGAAACTGGTTGCCTTGTCAGCTCTCCTTAAAGCTGAAGGAGACGCCCTCTAGAGGGTTGGAGGGTGAAGTGTTTTCAGTGTAAAATGCTGCTCTGTTACTGTTCATTTCTTAAGTGACAATATTGGAAACTGTTAAGAGTTAACAACATATTCTTTAGTTTAAAACTTATGGCTAAAACTACACAAGATATATTTTGCACTGTTTTGCACTACAAGAAAGAAGCCTAATGCTTGAGTTGTTAATTATTTAAAAACTCTCTGGACCTAGTAGTGAAATTTTCTTAATAGAGATTATTTTGTGGTATAGCAGTTTTCAAAATAAATTATGGCAAAAGGACACCCTATGCTTTTTTTCATTCCTATTGCAAGTTTTATACCAAAAACATATTGTGATATATATCATTATCGTCACCCTTCACAATACATATCGTGATATGAATTTTAGGCCATATCGCACATTCCTACCTTGAAGCCCCACGATAAGTGAAAACCCGTGAAGTAGGAATAGTAGTACAAGTAGTAAGTAGTAGTTTGTTTTGGTACTTATAATATACATATATATACAGTATATACTTATAATATACATATACTGTATATATACATATATATAAAGATATATACAGTATA
>JBBPBX010004360.1:5916-18968 GCA_038048925.1 Garcialebias charrua | reverse complement strand
TATATAATTATGTGTCTCCAACATAGAATGGTGAAGTAATGGGTTTACTGATTTTGTTTGTTTTGTTTGTCACCTCCTTACCCAGACCATGTGATAGACAGTATAGATGTCACTGTCACAAGCGTACACACGGATCGCCCTCAATGTGAAGCCAAACTTTTTCCCGGAGCTGTGGATGACAACGGGCTGCCGTGGGTTGGCACCGCAGAGAGAGAAGTCTCTGCTCGGAGAAGAGTCCCTCGAGGATGGGTCTGAGGAGAAGGAGCGAGGAGACAATGGGCTGGCCAGAGGAGAGGCCCCCAAAACATCTGGGAAAATAAAAACAATCACCACTAGAGCAGATTATTTTTATTAATCAAGACCTAGCCTGGTTCTGAAGCCAAGACCGAGTGGATGCTGTGAAAGTAATCAGATTGTATCTCCCAAGAGTACAGAGCTTTTGCTACAAATGTAGCAGTATTTGGACTACTTTGTTTGCTTACTGTCAAACTGTAAAATGGAACTGGAGGTGTCACAATGGGACAAATCTGATCAGATACATAAAGTGCTGTCTTTGAGTTATTTAATTAATCATAATTTAGACAAAGTACTTTCAAGGAACATTTCTTTGTAAGAGGTTAAACATATGATTGTGTTATTTTGCGTGTGGACGTACCCCCTGGAATCATTAAAGAAAGGGCTCCAGTTGAAACAGATTTAGAGACTTTTGGCACAGCTTCAGTCTTCTCTACAGCTTTCTCTGGTCGCAGAGATCTTGGCTGAGGCTCCTGATAGGTGGAGGAGTGACTGGTATTGTCGGGGATCTCTGCACCCTCACCTCTGCACGTCAGCTGGTCCAGATGGTCAGAGAAACTTCCTAGTTATTATAAAAGATGTGCAGGAGTTAGGCTCACAATTAATGCTAAACAGTCAGGTAGGAAAATGCAGAAACTTCATACACGGATGGGACACACATCAGAGGCAATGAGGGGTTCAGTGTTTTGCCCAGGGACACTTCAACATGTGACTGCAGGTGGAATCAAACCCCCAACCCTCCTGTTGGAGGACGACTGTTCTAACTACTCAGCCAACTTATTCTTGGTAGATTTATCTACCTGGATTATTGAGCATGCATCAGGGTGGGTTGTGGTGAGGTTACTGGACTGCTGATACATTTATACAGAGGAAAACTGTCATAAATAAATAAATAAATATTCTAACACAGAGAATACTAAATTACAAGAATCAATCCTAGTCAAGAAATGTTTGAAATATGTTTCTTACAAAAAGAGCAATTCTTATTTAAACATGTGTGCAACAGTTTTTGTTGTTGTTGTTTTATGGATTTGAAACTACAGTTTTATTTATTTATATGTAATGTTCTACAGTGTTATATTGAGACATTTTGTAGAAAAACAATACAGCACTGTGCAGAAATCCTAATTCATTAATCATTTTATTTTTTTTATTCACTGCTTTATTTGATTTTCTGCAATCTGTGAAATTGGTCTTCATCAAAAGTTTAATGGAGGGGGGTTTAAAACTTTGCACAATACCGTGTATTAAAGTTTTTGTCCCACGATGCAACTATTATAATAATAATAATAATAATAATGAATTCAATTTATACCGCACTTTTCATTACTAAAAATCTCAAAGTGCTATGACCTCTGACCTCTTGGTTTACCCTTGAACTCTTCCCCAAGAAAGTATCAAGTTTGCCTTCATGATGATGATCTTATATCTGGTATTTTCTCGTGGCCAACATATTTACACTGACTGTTTATTCTTTAATTATCTTCATATATTTAGTCTCCACAGAGTCAGAACTAATCCATCTGACACCAAAGTTCATGCTCAACAATTCATGTAAAAATCCAACAATGTTCAGTCAGGTCATCTGGACGGTTTCTTTTTGGGCTGAGACGTTTCGTCCTTCATCCAAAGGACTTCTTCAATCCATCCGACCTTGCGTTCTTCCCTCTCTTCTCTCTCTACTTACCTCTTTGGACAAAAAATACATCTTTCCGGTTTAATGAAATTTGTGGTAAATGCAAACATTTTATGAAATGTGACACTAAGATTTTTGTATATAAATCGTTTCTTTCCATGTACAGTAAATAGGATTGTCGTCCATAACGTGATTTAAAGTGTTTGATGCATTAATCTAGCAAAGTTAATTGTGCTTTATTACGACTTGATCAATACAGTGGTCATGATGTGTAATCTTACATTTATATACAGTAACTGTAATGAACTGAATGTGTAAAAGACAAAAAACATTCCAAGGTTAAGACCCATCTTTCTGAAAGCCTGGCTCATGACACCAAAACAGTCATCATCTGAGTGGCTGCAAGTCAGATTTGTTCAGTCTGACGCTGCTCGTCTTCACTGAAACTTAGTGTAAACATCAGATTCACCTGAACTGCCTCTGCATTACTGAAGTTATTTGGTGTTGTCTGTTTCTTATTTTGTTAAAGTTTTTAAAGCTGTTTATTACTTAAAGTTGAGACTGAAATTTTTTTCCTACAAGTCTGCAGTAACAGTTTTATACAAGTTCCAGCACTAATCTGTTATATTCGACAAACGTTATCCAGCCAAAGTTTACATTCCTGATACAATCCGAAGATAAAACCTCTAACACTTCAGTAGTGAGGAAGATTCTGATGTTTGTAACAGATGGCTTAAACCGTCAGCTGAAAACCATCATCTTTGGCTTGGCTTAACTCACTGATCATCCAGTGATCCTTTTGGGCTGAACTAGATTTGGCACAAGTGCAATTTGCAAACTAAGCCTACAGACGTTGCTCACAACTTCACTCAGTTCAAACTTAATATCATAAATTAGAGGTTGACTGTTCTGTGAAGCTGAAGACAAGTTTTTTTCCAACTCTGTACTTCATACCAGAAAGTGTGGCATCGCTGCGAGTGCTGCCAGGTGTGGTGGCGTCAGGTTCATCTTGGGGAAGCTCTCCAACAGATAAGGACACCTTGCTGGGATCACTGACGCCTGATGTGCTGTCACCTTCATTCTCAGCAGAGATGGCAAACTTTGGCAACAAACTTGGCCGAGGACGCTGATTTGTGCTCTCTGTGTCTGATGATAGTGACAGCGAGGGCCTGGATTGAAGAGACAACAGGTTCTCATGAGGTGAACAAACTCTTTCTGTTAGCTTATGCTTAATTACTATATGCTGCTGAATGTGAAAGGGTGATAATGTTTTTGTCTGTGCCTTCATCTTTTGGTAATACATCTTATGAACCACTTGAAGGATTTTAGTAAAAGTAATCGTTGGATGGATGTATTTACCACTGATTAACTTTTTAAGCCAAGTCCAGTCAAGTAACATTAATATAGCAAACCCTCGACCTACGTCACCCGCGACCTACGGCAACTCAGACTTACGATTTTATCAGATTTAATAAAAATATGATAAAAAAAAAAAATATATTATTATTATTATTTTTTTAATGTTATTAATTTCATGTGTATAGCACTTTGTTGCAGCTGTGGTTGTTTTAAATGGCTTTATAAATAAAGTATAATTATTAATATTACGTTTTTATTACAATTTGATCGTATTTACGCAACTTCCGGTCGCCATTTTACAATTGTCTACTGCGGTCAATGGAGCTCTAGACGCTCCTGTCAGCTGGCTTTAGAGGACCGTGTGTCCGTTCAGGGTTGCCTCATACGGATAAATTTGCTGGAAACACTCGGTCAACTCTGTGGACGTCTCAGGCCCGGAGGAGCAGCCGCCGATCGCCCCGTGATCGCTCCAACAACGCCGCCCGACATGCTAACGACAGCAGCTAACAGAGCAGCTAACACAGGCGAAGACACCGAGCCGACATGCCGCGGAGGGGCCATCTGCGGCCGGGAGCTCGCCGCAAATGTCCGCCTGGCAGTCGGGGGACACCGAGCTAACGCGGAGATACAAAGCCGACAGCCTTTTTGAATGAACTGACATGCTAACCATTGCTGCTAATGGCGGGGCCTAACCGTAGCTAACGCCGAGCTTGTTTTGGATGGAGGATTATCGCGGAGAAACGGCTTTCAGTAAGTTTTTTTTTTTTCTGGCTCCAAATGTATGAAGTTAAGAAGCTAACAGTCATTCTTTTAAACAGTTTTGACCACGTGTGTGCGTGTGGAGCGTAAGGAAGCTGGGGGAGCTCGCACCCGAGCTGATGCTAAAAGACGAAGGCAGGCTTTGACCAGCTCAAAGTAAGACATTATATTTTTTATTTATTGTACAGTACTGTATTCATTTACTGTACAGTTCTGTGCATGTTCATGGCCTAGTATGTCTGCTTGTTCAGTCTCATGCCATTAAATATGTGTGCGGCGCTCCGTTAGCGGTATAGCCGCGACCTATGTCAGAAACGCGGACCTACGACAGGCAGGTGTTTTTGGTCCGCGAGGTACGACAACATCGACCTAAGTCACACACGTAGGTCCCAATCCCTGACGTAACTCGAGGGCTTCCTGTAATGGTAAATGGTAAATGGAGCTTATTTATATAGCGCTTTCCAGCCCCCTGTGAGGAGCCCCAAAGCGCTTTACAATACCAGCCATCCACCCATTCATTCACACATTCATACACCGGTAGTGGTAGCCTGCCTTGCAAGGCGCCATCCAGACCTACCGGGAGCAACTCGGGGTTAAGTGTCTTGCCCAGGGACACAACGACACATGGTGGGCGGATGCGGGATTTGAACCTCCAACCTTCCGATCGGGGGTCGACTGCCATTACCACTGTGCCACGGCCGCACTGTTCAAAATCTCACAGTATCACTGGACATTGAATGCAACGTTATTTTAAAGTTTGACCAAAATGGCTATACATCTGCATCTTCTCATCCCAAGGTGTTTTTAGTTTAAAAACAATTTTTAAAGAAATGTTTGTCTTTTTATTAAATCTGCTTTATTCAATTTAAAGAGGGAGGTACTTATACATTTCAGGAAATTCTGGTGTCCAGCTGAGGGAGTCCACAGTCAGTGGGCTCTCAGTTTTCTTCTCTTCCATCTCTCCTTTCTCCTCCAGATGTCCACGAGACAAATCCAGGCTGCTGTATACCTGGCAACCAAAAATTCTTCACTTCAATATGTGAAGATTAAGCTACAAAATGTTCAATGCCTTGAGATTTAAACATATACAGTGCTCTGTAAGAGTTATCACGATAGCTTTGCTGACACCTGGTGCTCACTTCATGAATGTGAAACCTCTCCTGAAAAAAAAAGCAACACGGACAAAAGAAACCATGCTGTTTGTTGTTGATCACTCAAAATAACTTCTTCTTCACGAATCGCTAAAATCTAAAGTTTTAAATTGCTAAATTCGACAGATGCGTTTGTATCTTTCTCCATTGTATTCAATGTGCACGTTGGAGCAGAGATCTCGATCTGACGTCACAATCACGTGACCGGAAAAACCCGGATTTACCGTGTAAAAAAACGGCGCTAATTTTAAACTATTTTTGAGAGGAATTTTCATTCATTTAACATTGTTTTAGCAAAAACTATCATAGTTCAATCTTAAAATATATATATGTTGTGCCATTTTATGGGAAGTTCAAAGATGATGTCAGGGGAGCTTTAAGCCTGGTTTATACTTCTTGTCTCACGTCTTTTACCCCCCGTTGTGTGAAAAAAAGTTGCGCAACTTCTGTCTGCACTCCCGCTGCGATCCCCCGGTGACAGCCGTCTTGTACGTGGCCCCCAAGCAGAACTCCGAGACGCGGACGATGCGGCTCGCAGCGTGTGATTGGTTCAAAGTTTGTGGGCGTTTTTTGTTTGGATGTCCATATATGGTGTATGACACCACTACACGCTACCCGCTACTCTTTTAGAAGCTGGTTTTTGTTTTTGCTTCGACAGACATGGATAGTTTTGAAGAGAAACTCGCTGAGGCGATCCAGAGCGGGGATCCTGGTGGGACCAATCCAGTTCCTCTGTCTTTGCAGTGGCTGGACACATACATTCAACACCGGGGAACGACTACAAACATTACAACAGCAGACATAAGAAAAAATGGACCTTCAAAAAGCAACAAGCCTTGGTGGCTCAATGATAAGGCGTAGGGTTTCCGCTCCAAAGCTTTTCTCGACTCGGGTTCGAATCTCACCTGGTTGAAGCTATTTTACGTTTTTCTTTTATTGGATAAAAAAAAGGAGTTAATATGCCTGTGGTTAACACAAAATCCTTTTTTTTAAATCCAATAAAAGACAAACGTAAAATAACTTCAACCAGGTGAGATTCGAACCCGAGTTGAGAAAAGCTTTGGAGCGGAAACCCTACGCCTTACCACTGAGCCACCGAGGCGTGTTGCCGCCCCTCATAAAATCCTGGCTACGCCCATGAAAATGGACTCACAAATGGAGGTAATGGAGCCTATCATTATATTAAATCCGTTTCTCCTGATAAAACATGCAGTGGGAGTGCGCGTGACGTATGCAGTGGGAGGGAAGAGGGAGGGATTATCCCCACGTCTTAAAGAAGTATAAACACTCAATGCGGTCGGTGACACACACGCAATTACGTCAGCGCTGGGTTCACTCAACGGGGGGTAAAAGACGTGAGACAAGAAGTATAAACCAGGCTTTAGTTGCAGCAGATGGACAAGATTTGCATGTGCTCTGACAGCCTGCTGCTTCTGAGACTTGCAGTGATGTTTTGTCTTGATGTGAGGGGAGCACTGCAATGCAGCATGACTCCCAGCTGGAAGGACTGTACAGACTCATGCATCGAGTCTCATGCACAGTGCACTTCATGCACTGCTGCTAAACAACATTGAAAACACGACTAAAAGGCAGAAAATGTATGCAAAGCCCAAGTCAATGTTTAATAGTGAGGGGGTAAGGAGGAATGACAATTTGGTTTCCAGACACATATTTCCACATGAAACACCAAGTACTTATTCTTCCTTTCAGGAGTAAAAGATGAGGATAGATGAGACCATCAGCTCATTTACATTCCTAGTGGTTTTGGTGATGCTCATATATTACTACGAGATAAACACAGGAGGAAGGTTAAGGACACACCTTAGAGAATCTATGAGAGCAAGAGGAGAACTGCCGCAGATCCACATTGAAGTCTTCATCATTTGTGTCATCTTCCTCAGTCTCCAGGTGATGGTATCTCTCAGAGCGAGCTGAGAAAGACAAGTTTACAGTTCAGTTTTTTTTTTCCATTACTGCCTGTCAAAGGAGGCAAAGGCAGAAGTCAGTGTTACGCCTGTGTGTTCATGCGGCTGTTGGCAAAATATTTCATCAAGCTTTGGATTGACCTACATTTAGGTGTGGAAGTAGCAGAAACTGATACCCCACACTTCTGAGAGATGGCACAGAATCTTTGTTTAAAAATTTGTCAATAGAAATTGAGGACATGCTAGGGGTTTAATTATATGTGCTTATTATAAATACAGCCGAGGCAGGGTTGAGGACAGAGAAGATAAGATATAATTTTATTGATGCCGCAGGAAATTGTTGTGCCAGAGTTTCAGTAAAAAGGAACATACATAAGGAATCACAAAATATATAAAAATAACAGAGAATATAAAAATAACAAAAATACAGTTTTAGTCCTAGCAGGAAATGATGAAAAATCTTTAAAGCAGCAAAACAGATGCCGGTGCTTAGAGAAGAGCTGCAATTTTTGTCCCGAGCCCCCAACCCAAAATTCGGGTAGAATCCAACCAGAAATTGGGGCCGGGTCAGGCCAAAATCATGTGCTCTATGGGCGGGCCGAGTCAGTCTCGGGCTTTTGATGCTGTTTTACGAATCATCCAGCACCAAGAAAACTAAATAAGAATGCACAATATAACATTGTGTTAATCTACTTGTAGAGGAGGAGGCAGTACCATATTTGTCGGTGTAAAATACGCTCCGGTCTATAATACGCTTTGTCCAATTATTGCCAATAAACCAGAAAAAAAACGTACATAATACGCTTCGGTGTTTAATGCGCATCTATTGTGTCACCGCTACGTGACGCGACGCGCCTCATTTGCCCTGCTTAAAATGGCGACGACAGAAGCGAGCGAGTACAAAGAACTTCACAAGGAAACACGGTAAAAACAATTATTTCTTTGCGAGAAAAAATATATTTCTTAGCTGACTTTATAGCAGACGGGCTCCTGAGCTTAACCAAACTAACGAAATGTTCAAATCAGCTGGATTAAAAAAAAAAAGTTAGCCGATTTTTATGCAGGCGCCAGGCGGGTCAGACCGGACGCTTTCTTTCTTTAAAGACCGTGTAAAGTGAATTTCAATATTTCCTTAAATAAACATTATAAATGTGATAATTGTAATCTTGTAAATGAGTAAAAAGTCTCAAAATTGTAGCTCAATTAATTTTGGAGTTATAGAGCAAACTGTGTATAAACATATTTCTATTTCAGGATTTTTTAGGCGTGTTTTAAACGGGACCGCGTTTCGTCACGCGGTCCTCATTAGTATAGCCCCACCCCCTGCTGCTCCAGTCATATAAATTGTTCTTCGCATGGGTGGAGCCGTTCACTCGCGAATCGCAGATAGCATCAGATAGCAATAGCATAGATATTTTTGTTCATTGTTAGCTAGCTAATCAATTATGCCTCGTTCCTGCATCTTCCCTGGATGTTTTAATGGTCAGGGCACCTGCTACTGACCGTCTCCCTCCTCAGCCTCCGGACACCGCCGCCGCCTTTCCTGTTTCTTTTCTTTCTTTTTTTTATTGCTAAGCCTGTGCCCTACAAGTTCACAAGCTCCTTTTTTGCTAAGAAAATGCGACAGGTCCATTGCATACTTAGTTATCAACGTGATTACTCTTTATTTTAATCACCAACACAGCCCCCGCATGCGATGTGTCGGGTCGGACCGGGTGCAGCCGCGCGAGTCCGCTCATCTTCTAAACACAGAACAGCGGAGTTATGAATTATAGTTGTGTCCTCAACTTTTAAAATAAAACCAGAGTTGTTTGTGCACTAAAAACAGCGTAACTCTTGGAAAAAGGAGCAAACAGAGCAGGTTTACTGATGAACCTGTCTTCCTCCTCCACACACAGTTCAGCTCTGAGCGAGAGGGTCCTCCTACTTGCTCTGAGCTGCAGAACTGCGCTGAAACCACGCCCACGCGCTGACACGCCCCCACCGTTCCAGACCCTGGGAAAATCATGTTTTTTCCTTATATTTGAGACTTAATTTTATAAGGTAAACAATGTTTTTAATCAGTCAGATTTATATGGGTGATTAATAACACATATTTATGCCGTGTGACAAACTCAAAACACAAATTTAATTTTACTTTACACGGTCTTTAAATTTAGCTAAATAAACGCTTAAAAATATATTTCTTAGCTGACTTTATAGCAGACGGGCTCCTGAGCTTAACCAAATGTGAAATCAGCTGGATTTAAAAATCCGCGGTGTGGTTTATGAGTGGTATCTTGCAAACAAAAACAGCGAACCTCACAGCTAATAGCAGCTAATAGCAGCTACATCCAGTGCAGGGGGCGGGCAGCGACAGAGTCAGTCCGACCAGAGGAGGCTGTTTTCGGACACATGAGCTAGAAACGTCTGGAAGTGGCCCTCCTCTTCCTCTTCACTCTCTGAGTCCTCTGCTGCTGCCCATAGCGGCCAAAACTGGTACTGCACCATTTTTGCCCAAAATGAAAAACGAAGAATCGGAGTGAAAAATTAGTCTAAAAATATGGGAAAAAATCCATAAATAATACGCTTCGGTGTTTAATACGCAGGACATTCAAATGAGCAAAAAATCTGCGTATTATATACCGACGAATACGGTATATGTTGAGGATGAGAAATAAATAAAACAGAGTGCAGAAGTTAATCAGACTGAAAACAGACAGTAGCACTGGCGCATTGTGCAACAATTGCGCATGTGGCCCCGTTCGCCCTTTGCTCTTAACACACATCTGAGGATTTGCAATTGACCCATAACAAGTGACTTAATGGAGCTGGAAAGTATTAAACAAAAGCTAAAAATGGGAGAACTCATTCTACAAAGCCAGCACAGGAAACCTGCTGACTTGTGTCAGGTCAAGTGCACGCTCAGGTCCGACCGGCCGGTTGAAAGAGGTAAAAAAAAAAAAGTCAAGCTTCAGATGAACAACAGGATCATCAGCTGCGTGCATCCACTGACCGACCAGTTGAAAGAGGTAAAAAAAGAAAAAGAAAAAAGTCCCGTTAAGCTTCAGATGGACAACCGGATCATTGGGCGCGTGGGTCCGCTGACCCTCCGGATGGATCACCCGCTGCATGCATTTCCACACCCTGCTGTTATCTGCAGTGAAGGAAGTTGCAGCACCTGAAGCTACAAAAACTGAACCGAGCAGCACGTTCTAGTAAAATAGCCTTGTTCTATATTTTTCCAAATAATTTTGCTCTAAAAATACGTTTGTTCATCTGTATAATAGCCTATCTTTAGAGTTGATTTTTTAGGCTGTTCATTTTGTATGTTAATATTCATTTGGTGAAACAAGAAATTTTATATCTTCCTTTCTTTGAAATACATTTTTTAAACTATCATGTCAAACTGATTTGCTTACAAAAGCAGTAAAAGTAAATAAAATAAAAAAGTTTTTTTTTCTTTCTTTCTTTCTTTTCGGGTTCGGGCCTGTAATCACAGTTAATTTGATCGGGTCGAACTCGGAAAAATGCCCATGAGCCCGGACCTGGTCAGATTTTTTAGGTCCAAATACAACTCTAGCTTATAGAGTGCTCTCAAGCCGCTTACGCATTGGCCGGCCCTCCCCGGCTCTCCCAGCTTCTAACCCGGGTTCGGCGTCTTCGCATTTACCTTTTCCGCCCGGGATCCACCCTTGTTCTGGAACCATCTTCACCGTGGTTCTTATCGGGCCGAGCCCGACAGGGCTAGTTTCAGCTCTCATTTGATTCGTTGTTTGCAGCAGGGGCGGGACTCATTCAAACAACCTCAGCGCGAGGGTTGAATTTCATTCAAATTTAACTACAGAAACGAGAAACCCCTAAAACAATTGTTAGCTGAATTAGTGTTTCTGAGTTAAATTTTTGTTAATAACTGATCACAAATCAGCTTATGTTACAACGTAAATAACACGAAGCGCACACCCATTTCCGCCTTTCAGCGCGACCTGAATGTCATTAAACAGCATTAAACAATAACTAATATTGTCTAACTGTTGCGCGCAGCCAGGGTTTTAAAATATAACGAATAATCTCTAACTTTTACGTGCAGCTAAAATGTCAGGAGGAGTGATTGCTATATGGGCAAGTTGGACACCTGAAAATTCAGTCTGTTCGGATAGCACAACGAGTAAATGCGTTAACGTTTTGACCGGGAGAAGTGGGTTCGCTTCCAGCCTGGGACAAAGTTATTTTACTTTTTTTTTCTCTTTATTCACATTTTCTTTTAAATAAAAAGGAGTTTGTTTGCAAACTCCTTTTTATTTAAAAGAAAATGTGAATAAAAAGAAAAAGAAAGTAAAATAACTTTGTCCCAGGCTGGAAGCGAACCCACTTCTCCCGGTCAAAACGTTAACGCATTTACTCGTTGTGCTATCCGAACAGACTGAATTTTCAGGTGTCCAACTTGCCCATATAGCAATCACTCCTCCTGACATTTTAGCTGCACGTAAAAGTTAGAGATTATTCGTTATATTTTAAAACCCTGGCTGCGCGCAACAGTTAGACAATATTAGTTATTGTTTAATGCTGTTTAATGACATTCAGGTCGCGCTGAAAGGCGGAAATGGGTGTGCGCTTCGTGTTATTTACGTTGTAACATAAGCTGATTTGTGATCAGTTATTAACAAAAATTAAACGCAGAAACACTAATATATATATATCCAGCTAACAATTTTTTTTTTGCCGAGTCTCCTCTCTTAAAACACGAACACTCCACCCACGTGAAGAGAGCACCCCACCCACTTCCAGAGAACTGCCCACCCACTTCAAGGCGGCTTTGCGGCAAATGCGTAATGAACGCGGGTGGCCCAGAGACACCCAGGGGAGCTCCGGGCCATTGAGGGCTGGCCAATGCGAAAACGGCTTCAGAGTGATTCTCTAGTCCCTATAGAAAACAAAATTAACACATAAAAGCTCCATTTATTTAGAGGCTTTCAGCAGAGCTTCCACGTGTCTTGAACAAGCATGGCATTTATATGTTATACTGTAATATCGCACCTGAAACATGTTAATAAGCATTTATAAAAAAAAATATCACATCCTGTCCTCTACAGGTGGATAGAAAACTGAGGCTTAGATCCACTAAGATAGTACAACGTTTGATGTTTGCTTTCTGTTTGTGGGTTATTTCCGTTAAATGTGTCCTGGCCACATTCAAAATTAGGTCACTGTCTCACATGGTTAATTAAAATACGCTGGACTGAATGTAAACTATAGCAACATAACACCTAAATGTCTTTTGTAAAAACTGATTTCTTGAATGATTTGAACACTTAAAAAAATAAAGCCAAGATGATGATAAAAAAAAAATCAATGAACAAAAGCTTGTAATGAAGCATTTGTCACCTGTCATTAAGTCCCCCACCCCACAATAGCAGGTAACTTACTGTCAAAATAGCTTGTGTCATCTTCAGACTCCAGCTGAGGAATAAACTCAGCCTTCTGCCTCAAGAGGCCATTCCAGTCCAGGTTGTGAAAAAACTGGTGCTGCTTGACTTCAGAGGCTCCACCTAAGAACAGATTATTTGGACAATTACAGAGAGAATACGAACACACACACACATAAAGGGAGCTAGCTCCCTTTATGTGAATGGAGCCTGCTAGGGAGGAGGGAGAAAATTCAACTCACTCCTTTGTGTTAGGATAGGCTAAGTGCTTGGTGACTGTACAGTACTGTACTGTACTTTTATTTATTTATTATAAAATATATATATATAAAAAAAAAAGTATTTAATTTTTTTTAATAAGATGCGTTCCTAAGTCCGAAACGTCGTAAGTCTGGGGTGTCGTAAGTCGAGGACTACCTGTATACTGTATACATATACGTATTATACATATATACATATATATGTATATATATATATATATATATATATATATATACATATACGTAATATATGTATATATACA
>JBBPBX010004359.1:56622-67940 GCA_038048925.1 Garcialebias charrua | reverse complement strand
GTCCGTTGGAGACCTTTGGGAGAGTACAGCTCCAACTCCTGAATCCGAGGCATCCACTTCCAGGATGAATTGGCGCTTGGGATCTGGGTGACACAAAACTGGTGCTGAGGAAAACAATGATTTGAGCTTGTTAAATGCGGCATTGGCCTCAGGGTTCCACTTGAAAACTATGTTAGTGGATGTTAGTTGGGAGAGAGGAGAAGCAATTCGGCTGTAGTCTTTTATGAACCTTCTATAAAAGTTGGCAAACCCAAGGAAACGCTGGAGCTGTTTCCTGGAGTCGGGAACTGGCCAGTTTACCACAGCCTCAATCTTAGCTGGGTCAGTTCTGTAACAAGCCCCCTTCATCACTGATGGTATGGGGTTGCATGAGCGCTTGTGGCATGGGCAGCTTGCATGTCTGGAAAGGCACCATTAATGCAGAGAACTATGTTCAGGTTCTAGAACAACATATGCTCCCATCTAGACGTCATCTCTTTCAGGGAAGACCCTGCATTTTTCAACAAGATAATGCCAGACCACATTCTGCAGCAATCACAACATCATGGCTACGTAGGAGAAGGATCCGGGTACTGAAATGTCCAGCCTGCAGTCCAGATCTTTCACCTATAGAGAACATTTGGTGCATCATAAAGAGGAAGGTGCGACAAAGAAGGCCCAAGACGATTGAACAGTTAGAGGCCTGTATTAGACATGAATGGGAGAGCATTCCTATTTCTAAACTTGAGAAACTGGTCTCCTCTGTCCCCAGACGTCTGTTGAGTGTTGTAAGAAGAAGGGGGGATGCCACACAGTGGTAAAAATGGACTTGTCCCAACTTTTTTGGGATTTGTTGATGCCATGAAATTTTGAAACAACATATTTTCTTAAAATGATACATTCTCTCAGTTTAAACTTTTGATCTGTGATTTGTGTTCTATTCTGAATAAAATATTAGATGTTGGCACCTCCACATCATTTTCATTCAGTTTTTATTCACAATTTGTTTAGTGTCCCAACTTTTTTGGAATCTGGTTTGTAAAAAAAAAAAAAAAAAGGAAAATTAAATGCTGCATCTGTGAATCTGCCCTGGTTTACACAACAAAACAAAACCAAACAAGATTTTAAAGAGCACCTGAGCTCATATCCAGCTTTTCTTAAGTAAAAAAAAAAGACCTTTGTTTTATTAACTTAATGACTAATATTCACTTTTGCCGTGAACTTATGGATTAATAACTTTGTAAAGGGTTTTTGGTCAAAAACGGCCTTTATCGGATTGGTGTCGTCTGCCATGACAAAGTGTTAAAATGCACATATGATGTTCTTGACTTCCTGGAACCAGGATCTCCTGAGATGTCATTTCCTGACCCAGTAACCCACAGTCCCACCAGGTTCCTCTCACTGTCTTTTATTTAGTCACCTCCCTCATGGCTGTCTGTGGCTTGTGTTAGCGGTTCATGTGTGCATGTGTGAAAACACACACACACACAAAGCTCTTGTAACGGGACATCCTTTGAGGAAGCAAGACGACAATGCAGCTCAGTTCAGAGTGAGAACACAGAGAAGGCTCGGGGTAACAGCTTGATGTTCTCCGTGGGCTTTTTGAGAGCCCTGTGCGGAAACACCTTCACAACAAAGAATCTCGAAAAAGCAGCAGATTTCTTTGTTTTCTCAAATACAAGGAACAATACATGTACAATTTGACATCCTTGTCAGTGTCTGAAAACCTAATGAACTCTCCAAGTACTGTGCAGCACAGAGTTATTGTCAGTAAAGTTCATTTATACCACTACATAGGGATACGTGGAGATTTTCTGAGAATATAATAAAACATGGCCACCCTTTATAACACAGATGACTTCACTTTTACCTGAAGGCTTCATAAACTTTTTTTTACAAGCATGTGAACAAACAACAGAGGCAAAACGTAAAAACACTAAATAAGGCCGACCTCGTTCATCTGAACTGAAGCATTTGGATTAAATGCATTACTTTGACTTGAATTTTATAGAAATTAAATGAAGCTTAATGTCAATGCTGTTTATTTTTCTTCCTACGTTGTAAAGTGGGGCGTGATGAAATGTAACGTTAATAGAAAACCTCAAAAGGAAGTTGACTTTACATGTTGTGTGTGAACAAATATTCAGATCCCCTCTGGTCTGTCACGTTTAGACACTTTTGTGACCTTTAGCTGCGGTTTTGTTGGTGTATTTAAATGAAAACAACTTGCAAAGCATCAGCCATTATACACATTACTAGCAACTTTTAAAAGAAAAGCATTTTTGTTGTTTTATTCTCCCATATAACATTTAAAAATAAAAACTGGACAACAATCGCCTTAGAAAGGACATTCGAAAGATTAATCAGGTGTAAATTTGTGCTATATTTAGCAAAAATCTTTACTTTAATTTAAAAAAAACTATGAATGCAATAAGAATTGGGTAATTGCAGCTTCATAAAGATAAACCAAACATTATTCTCTTTTGTGTAAGTTACTTCACTTTTCTTGCAAACAAGGCGTGAAAGATACAGAGGTGACGTGGAACTCACACTTCTCCCCTTTAACAAACAGTTGGTTCTCATGTAGTCTCTGTAACACAGTCCTAACCCTCTGAACGTGCTCCTTTAAATCCCTGGAGTAGATGAGAATGTCATCTAAGTACACAAAAACAAAATCACCAATGAAGTCCCGGAGCACGTCATTCACCAGGGCTTGAAAGACAGCAGGGGCGTTGGTTAACCCAAATGGCATGACTAGATACTCAAAATGTCCAAGCGGGGTCTTAAAAGCGGTCTTCCATTCGTCTCCCTCCTTTATACGAACCAGATGGTATGCATTCCTGAGGTCTAGTTTCGTAAAGATAGTGGCAGATTGTAGTTGTTCATGGATGGAGTCAATGAGGGGGAGTGGATATTTATTTTTAACTGTGATACTATTAAGGCCCCGATAATCGATGCAGGGACGAAGAGTACCGTCTTTCTTGGAGACGAAAAAGAATCCCGCCCCCACAGGAGAAGTGGAGGGGCAAATAATGCCTGAAGCTAATGACTCTTCAATATATTTTCTCATCGACTCTCGTTCAGGACCCGACAGATTGTACAATCGACTGGCAGGCAAGGGTGACCCAGGAAGGAGGTCAATTGCACAATCGTAAGGTCGGTGAGGAGGAAGAGAAAGAGCCCGCTGTTTGTCAAACACCGGGGCCAGGTCGTGGTAAACAGGGGGAACCATGGAAATGTCAGTTGCCTCTTTAGGTGTACTTTCAGGAGGAGATTGAGTGGTGATGGCAGAGCGTAGACAGTGTTTTAAACAATTATCGCTCCATCCTTCAATTCTTCTCCATTTCCAATTTATGTGTGGGTTATGTTCTTGAAGCCATGGATAACCCAAGATCAATTGGGTGCGGGGAGACTCGAATACAAAAAAATCTGTCATCTCATGATGATTTCCTGATGTTATCAGGTGCAGTTTAACAGTTTTACTGCAGATACGGGCTAAGGTCTCACCAGTAACTCCAGTGATAGAAATTGAAGGAATTTCAAGAGTGGGCAGTGAAAAGTTTCTGACTAGATCCAAACTTATTAAATTTTGTTCTGCACCAGAGTCAAGAAGAGCAGACACAGAATGACGATCCTGATTTATTTGGATGATGGTAGGGAGCATAAAACGATGTGCAGAACAGAATGCAGATGTGCCCACCAGTACAGTCCTCCTTACTGGTGGGCATTCTCGTTTCCCCTAAATGGACAATTAGCAATGAAATGGCCAGGTTTTCCACAATACATACAAAGCTTGGAATTGATTCGTCTTTGTCTCTCCTCAGGGGTTAAAGCTTCAGTATGTAGCTTTTTTTATGAACATATTTCTTCACTCTGTCACTACCGCCTGACAGACTGATGTTAGCCAGGTAATCTCTGAAAAAAAATTAAAAAAAATATTGTCCCCTTGCTTCTCCAGGTGGTAAATAAGCATTTCTAAAAAGAAAAGGTGACCCGCCATTTTCCAGCCAATAAAAACAAAGTTTGTAACCAGCCAATAAAAACAGAGCTTGAATTTGAATCAGCCAATAAAAACAGAGCTTGAATTCAAATTTCAACAGACCACAAGGGGGCAGAGCCATATATGGCTCTGAGGGGGAGGGATCAGAATGCTTTGCTTGTTGAAATTTTTTCTAAGTGCTGCAGTTCTACAGAAACTGCAGACTGAACCTTTAACCNTTTTTGCTTTTATCATTAATAGGTCCCATATGTGATGCTGTGATGACGTTGTCTTAATCAAACCAACAGATCAACAGTGTTGTTAATGAAGTTAAGACAGTTGTAATCAGCTTTTATCATATATACTGGCGTCTTAAACTAACCCTTTAAGATTTCTGACATGAACTAATCTCTGAACCTCCTGACACACTCTGGGACGTCATCGCATGCTGCTCCTGGCTCACACAGACCGAATCAGAAAGAGCTACGTCTTTCTAGGTCAAGTTAGCCTTAAAAGAGCTCTGACTTCCTGTTTTCCTTAGAGTCTGCTGGGGTAAGCCTTAAACCATGGTCTTGTTGCGAATTCAAAAGGTTGAAGGAAGCTCTGAAACGAATGTGCAAATTTTATGCAGGTTTATTGTACATAATAAGAATAAACCTTACAGCAACCAACAGACCTGACTCCAAGCACAGTCCAACACACACATCTTCAAAGGCAGGGCCACGGTTATAAAACCCCGGATGTCGTCACCGCCTCCTGGAACCTGGAACCGCCTTGGACTGCTTCAGGACCGCCCTGGAACCACCTACACTACCACGTGACCCTCCTTTCTGTCAACAAACTATCAGCTTCAATGTAAACATCAAATGTTGGGTCTGTGAATTGTGCAGGCGTGTAACTGTTCCCTAGTGAAAACAAAGCCCGAGAGAAAAACGTTCTGCCTTGTGTCACATTTCACATTATAAGGCAGAATTAAGTGAATACAAATAATGGAACATAATGGGTGTAATGTAATACTGATAGAAATATATTTCAATTCCCCTTTTGACATGACAAACATCATGTCAACAAAATCCTATATGTTCTATGTGAGAATGCAATTAAAAACTTGATACACATTGGAAATCTCTAACATTCCCACCCACAGCAATATTACATCTAAGTTACCCACCCAGAATATAAAACCCTCATATAAAATAAGCAATAATATAAATGGTAATAAAAACTAAACAGAATAAGATCAGAACAAACAAACAAAAAATAAAACAGACAAAAACAAAGAATAAAACAAATGTAACAAACAAATAGAAACAAGACAAAACAAACAAACACTCATACGGATAAATTAACTGGAAACACTCCCTGAACTCTGTGAATGTCTCAGGACTGGAGCAGCAGCCGCGATCGCTCCGCCGAGCGCTCCCACAGCGCCGCGCGAGACCAGCAGCTCATGGTATGAGCTAAGGCTAACATGCTAAACCGGACCCCACCAGAGCTGTTGCTTCGACAGCCGGCTTTGTGCGATCAGAGGTCCCTGGAGCTCGCCTCGATGTCGGACTGGAAGCCGAAGACATCGGGGGACAACGAGCTAACTTGGAATAACAAAGCCGACAGCATTTTTGGAGATGCAGATAAACCGGACTGCCCGGAGCTGCGGATTCGGGGGTGCTAATGCTAACAGATGCAGCTGAAGGCGGCGCAAGCAGACGGCTTTCGGTAAGTTATTAAAACTTTTTCTGTATGAAGTTAGGATACTAACAGTCCTTTCTGTCTGGACTAGACAGTTGCACTGCACTTTGACTGCACATAGAGCGCGCGGAGGGGGGGGGCGAGAGACGACGTGTCTGTCGTGTGAAAACAAAAGGCGGAGAAAAGCACTGTTGTACAGAAAAAACTGTACAGGTATGTGTTTATAGATGAATGTGTGGTGTAATGTGCTAGCTAACTGCTTGTAAATAAAGTGTTGTGCATGTTTAAGGATCAGTATGTACGCTTGTTCAGTCTCATGTTGATAAACGGGTGTGCGCCGCAGCGCTAGCGTCTTTTTTTTATTTGCGAGCAAAGTTCTGGTTTTACGAGATAGCCACTGCGGGCAGTTCCAAGGTACGAATTTTCGGTTTACGAGCAACTCATAAGTACGGAACTCGCTCGTAAGTCGGGGACCACCTGTATCTATGCTATTGCTATCTGATGCTATCTGCGATTCGCGAGTGAACGGCTCCACCGAGGCGAATATCTAATTTATACGGCTGGAGCTGCAGGGGGTGGGGCTATACTTAAGAAGACCGCGTGACGAAACGCGGTCACATTTAAAACACGCCTAAAAAATCCTGAAACAGACATATCTTTATACACAGGTTGATCTATAACTCCAAAATTAATTTATCTACATCTATCTGGTTGATCCACTGTGGGAGGGTGCTATTTATAAGACTGAGCTGAACACAGCTTCTCAGACTGAGGAAGTCTTTCGGACGAAAGACGAAACGTTTCTACAGCTTTTTTTTTTTTTGCTTTGTGTTGTTTTGTTTTTTGAATGTCCAGAGGACCAGACTTAGCTTTTTTGGATTTTTCTACCTGGATTATTGAGCATGCATCAGGGTAATTTATCTACAATTTTGAGACTTTTTACTCATTTACAACATTACAATTATGACATTTATAATGTTTATTGAAGAAAATATTGAAATTTACTTTACACGGTCTTTAAGACTTTCCTTTTTGATAAATCCTATAGTTAGGGTCAGCTTGGGTTTCCTAAGCTATCCCCGAGTTTTGCTGCTATTGGGGGACAAACTGATTACATTTCCTGACTCTGCTTTTGTCTTTATAGACTCTACATGTCTTCATGTTTGTACTTATAATTCCTTCTATCATTAACATGTTTTATTCTTTGTTTTTCTCCCCATAGAAACCACACCTGGACCAGCCATTCTGTGTTTGTCTGAATCTCTTTCCTGTCCTCTCTAACTCTAGCCAGTCGAGACAGGTGACTGCCTTTCCAGAGCCTGGTTCTGCCGCAGGTTTCTTCCTGTTTAAAAGGGAGTTTTTCCTCCCACTGTTGCCAGTGTGCTTGCTCAGAATGGGAGACCATGATGAAGTAAAGAAGTAAAGATTCAACACAATCCAAGATGAACTTTACTACACTCTGTGAGAGGAAACCGGAGCACTCTGAGAAGATCTGCATGCACGGAGAGAACATGTAAACTCCACCCAGAAAGGTGCCAGGCTGGGATATGAACTGGCGACTTTCTTCCTGAGCGGCAACAGCTTTACCAACTGAGCCACCGTGCCGCCGGTTCGTGAAATAGTTTGACATAAAAGAAACACACACATATAATTTACTTTCACTTTTCAATGGGCAATAATTGTTTCATAAAAAAAACCATTCAGTGGTAGTGTTGTGGTTTATTTTTCTCTTTCAGGAAACAATGGATAATTCTACAACCTGGGGATCTTTCAAATAACCGCACAAGCAAAATAACCAACTGCAGTTGAAGAGCACCATGGAAACTGATATCAGAAGCAGGTGGTGTCTTGAGGGTCTTTTCAGCTCTACTGACTTCTGAAGTTCCAGTTAATCACTTCAGAAGGTAATCAGATGTTTGTTTGGTTTTTATTAGATTTCAGTTTGAGGTAAATATGTAAGAGGTGACTGTTTCTAAGCTCACCTGACAGTTAGACTGGACTTTGCATCAGTTAACAAAGTTAGGTCAGGTCCTCTGGTTGGTTGGTTTCTTTCTTTCTTTGGTTGAAACGTTTCGTCATTCATCCAAAGGACTTAATCAGTCCGAGGAGCCACAACAAACTCAGTCCCATGATTGGCTTACTCCAGGCTTTTGTACCTGGATTACTGAGCATGAACTTTGATGTTTTGAACCACTTTGGGTATGGCTGCCTCAGAGTAGTCGACGGAGGAGAGGGCAGACTCCAGAAACCATCTTATCACCATATATGGTTGGCCCACTATGTGAGTAAGCCACTCATGTGACTGAGTTTGTTGTGGCTCCTCGGACTGATGAAGTCCTGTGGATGAAGGATAAAACGTTTCATCAACAACAAAAAAACAAGAAACCATCCAGATGACCTGATTGAACTTTGTTGGATTATTTTTACCTGGATCACTGAACGTGAACTTTGACGTTTGCATACGTGATGCTGCTCATGTGAGCACTGAAACAATTCAATGATGACAGATTGTTTTCAACAGGGCCATCAGTCAAACTTGTGATTTTTACTGCACGTCAGCAGCAGCCCTGCAGCCAAATCAATGTCTGCTTGAAAGACTGAAGATGTACAGACATACAACACACATGTCAGCTTTTTAGAGGTTAATGCAAGGCTGCATCGACATTTAATCAGGCAGAGAATAATGGCTTCCTGTACATTTACCATGCATCTTAGGATATTTACAGCTTCCTAAAGAGCAGCTGTATTGATTTTATGAAAAGGAAGTTGCAATTTTTAAATATCTTTCTTCAAAATCAAGAAACACTGATATTAAGTTCAGACAAAATTGTTGTACTTGAGTCATGTCAAATATTGATCACTAGTTTCGAGAACGTTTTCTAACTTTCAACTGCAACTGGAGATGCAGACGACAGAACATTCATCTTAAATAATCTTGTTAACAAAGCTAATCTCGTCAGTCTCCAGCAGAACAAAGAAAATGCAGATGCCACCTGACACTTTCAGCGGATGTAGATGATTTTAAATGTGCTCTTAGGGTTTAAGCACTTGGAATATAGGAAATGATTAAAGTTGTGATGATAGAAAAATTGAGAGTGTGTCTCCTTGGTGTTTCCTCTGCTGCAGCAATGTTGGTTTACTTTGCTGTCAGTTGAGATCTTTCAAGCTTTTGCCAAATAGAATAAACCATTCAAACATTTTAATTAAAGTGAAGATGAGGAGAACTCTCAGCGTAGTTTTTAAAGTTATTTTAAACTACACAGACTCATTTAGTGGTTGCGCCGTGGTAACAATACCTCCAAAAAAGTAGGCCTTCTTTAGTGGTATTGTTGTCAGGTTCACCAAAGACTGAAAGAAGAGTTTATGTTTTTATACTACCGGTACATGCAAAAGAAAAAAAGATTTAAAAAAAAAAACTTTGAGGGTTTTCCTGACAAGAAGCTAATCTTTAAACTCTATAAATGTTACACCAACAAAACAGGTTCTAAATGAACAATGCACTTGTAATTTTAATATTAGTTTTATATTAATGGCAACATAACAGCCATCCAGATGCAGGTTTACTCCTTGACATCAACACAACATGCTCTAAGTTCTGCGTTCTAATGGACCTAAGAGAGAGATGCTGTATTCTCTTTGTGGTAAATGGATTCTTGCTGCACATTAACTGTCTGAAAGGCCAGCACACTCAACAACACCAACAAAAAGCAGCTACGCTCTCTACATAATGCAGCTAAAACAAAATGTTCTCACTGACAACTTATGAACAAGACTGTCAAGTAAAAGTAATTTTCCAATGACATAACCAACAAGTTTCCTTTTTTTTTTTGAAAAGTAAGATACTTATAACTCTAAAATACTTGGAATTTTTACAACAGCATGTAAAAAAAGTTGAATTGCATGAAGTAAAATAAGTGTATGTGACAATGATGGCTTGAATTAGGCCAAAAAATACATTGGATCAAAAAGTTTTTAACTTCTACATCAAAATTACATTGACTTCTTATTGGCTTAAAACTACTTTGATCTGTTTAAAAATGTATCATTATACAAGAAAACCTTCCAAGAAATATCGTTAAATGCTTTTTATTTAAAATCAGTGATTGTATACATGTTGATTGGAGGTATCAAAATGAGCCCAAAGTGAAATATTTAGTTGATAGATGAAATAGCTTCAGAAATAATTTACTTGTGTCAATGTTTATCAAAACCTTGAGTGTAGCAGATACTTTCTGAAACCTTCCACAGATCGACAGCCTTATATGTGACTTCTGCAGACAGTTTTGTTAAAGCTCCCCTGACATCATCTTTTAACTTTCCATAAAATGGCACAACATATATATATATTAAGATTGACCTCTGATCGTTTTTGCTAAAACAATGTGAAATGAATGAAAATTCCTCTCAAAAACAGTTTAAAATTAGCGCCATTTTTTTCACACGATAAATACGGGGTTTCCCCGTCGCGCGATTATGACGTCACCTCCAGACTCTCGTCAACTGCGCTCCTTGTTTACAATGTCAAGATACAAACGCGATCCGTCCAATTTAGCCATTTAAAACTTTATATTTTAGCGGTTTGTCTTCAGAGAAGCCAAAGTTATTTCCAGTAAACAGCAGGTTATAATTTTTTTTCAGCTCCTGCTGGTTTTTGGAGACTTTTCACTTCAGGAAGTGCAGCAGCTCTGAGGACACAGTTGAGAGTCAGAAGGAATTCTACATGTAAATAGTTAATACAGCACTGAAATGGTAATATATTATTTAATGTTTCTAATAATAAAATATATTATTCTTTTATTTTATTTGTGTTTTCAGGTTTCCAGGTCTCCAGTCCATCACCTGAGGCTCTTCCTGTTGAACCACTAGTAACCCAGACTTTCACATCACATCAGGTAAGATTGCATCAACAAAAAGAATAGTACTCAACAATATTCTTTGATGTAAATCTGTTGATTTTCTGTGGTTCTGATGAGGGAAGTGACAAAGTGGATGCAGCATTCAGCCCATAATGGACCCAGATGTCCCCTGCGTCCAGACCTACAACACCTGGACAGGAGGGTGGACGAGGAGGTGTTGGAGTCATTTTTACAGAGCTGATGAAGTCAAACACCACTTGCTGATATTTTTTAAACTCAATTTTTTTTGATAATCTGTTCATATTAATGTTTCCCCAGAGGTTTTCATTTATTTGATAATATGGGATGGTTTTATTTTAATAAAATGTTTTTTTCAACATTCACCAATTTTGTTTTTACTAAAGTACGAGCTGTGAGTTGTAGATGAACGAATGAAATTAAAACAGATACACAAATATTCTCACAAAGAATAACTCAACACTAACAGATAATATAGTGTACTACTGTAACTTTATTTACACATAACTACAGAAACACTTGGTTCATTGTTATCCTTTTTTTTCAAACAATATGTTCATTTGAACAGTCAGAAAAAATATTAAATTCATTGATTCATTTTCATCTCAATGCTCTGGCCAGTTGTAGTATTTCTGCATATTTTGATGTCTTGATGCACAAACGTAGCTTTCTGCAGCATCAGTCCTGATGTTCTACAGATCATGAAGATGTCTCCATCTGTTGTTTAACAATATCAAGGTTTGTTCTCCTCCACCTGGGTCCACTCTTCAGGTGAAGACATTTCTGTGAATTGATGA
>JBBPBX010004359.1:32759-55907 GCA_038048925.1 Garcialebias charrua | reverse complement strand
ACTTTGACTTATTCCTCTCACTTACCATGTTTTTTTCTTCTTGCGCTGCTGTGCCTTTGGTTGTTGCAGACCCTGGTAGGAGCGTGATGAGCGCGCGCTTCCGCTTGCCTGCTGGCAGATCCTACAATGTCCGGGCGACGGAGCTGGAGCGAGACAGACAGCACACACAAGTTGTGTGCAACATACTGCTGCTGGACACCACTGTGCAGCCGTTCAAAGTCAATGTAAGTAGCTTAATGCTTTTAGAGTTCAGAATCCCTCTTTGACTTTCATTAGCTTCATTAAAGTTGAGACAAACAAGTGTTGATAGAATACAGAGCATTCTGCTGACATTAAGTCCTTTTCAGTTTGTACATTTAACACAGTGATCCCAATTTCTTACTCGTTAAAGCCACAGGTTTACTTTAGTGAGAATAATGGGAAAATCATGTTATGTGTCTGCAAAGTGCATTTTACATATTTTCTGCAATTATGATTTTTAGTAACTCATATTTGCCCAATAATGAAAGCCTAGCATTCTTTGAAGGAATTCATATTGCCAGCTGCCCTTCAAGCCAGCACTTATAATAATAAATAAAGTGCAGTGTGTTGTCATCATTGTATGTTCCCATACAAAGATGAAATCTCTGCATTTAACCCATCGCAACTTGGATACACTCAGGTGGAGCAGTGGGCAACTATCCAAGCGCCTGGGGAGCAATTTGGGTGTCCTGCTCAGAGACACCACGAGATATGCAGTGACCGGGGATTGAACCCAGGACCTTCGGGTCCCGAGTCGGCTGCCCCTCCCCTACACCATATGCTAAGTAATGATGAGCTGTAGCTGTTTTGTACCTTGTTTATAACATTACCGGTATGTGTGGTCTCATGGAATATTATGAGATTTCACGCTCAGTGTGTGTTGTAAATGACTCATCTACTACCACACAAAATTTTACCTCAGTGTCTGTGAAATTGACTGAGTCATAGCCATTTTTGTTTGGTCCAAGGCTTATAAGCTGTGGTGAACACCTTGAAATGGGTTGTCCACAGATGTTAATATGTTTTAGATGATTGATTGCCGGTGATTATTTTTTAAGTGGTTCATTAAGTCTGTCCAGTGCATATATTGCTAAACGAAAGACACAATTGTCTGCAGTAGTTAATGACAATGTTTTAAATATAGTTTGCATAATCAGTTAAAGCTCAAAGTATGTGTTGGGAATGATGCTTCTTCTACTACCACACCAAACTTTAGCTCAGCATCTGTAAACTTTAATGTTATAGTCATTTGGGTGTTTGCTAAGCTGTGGTGGCCATCTTGAATGTGGCTGACTCCAAAAGTTATTTCTCTGCAGAGGTACATCTGATTATTTTTTTGAAAGTTACATTGAAATCCACTGGTTCATTAAATATTTAGGTAATGTTAGTGGTAACTTAAAGAAATCTTCTAGTA
This sequence comes from Garcialebias charrua, assembly GCA_038048925.1. Classification (NCBI taxonomy): domain Eukaryota; kingdom Metazoa; phylum Chordata; class Actinopteri; order Cyprinodontiformes; family Rivulidae; genus Garcialebias; species Garcialebias charrua. The sequence continues at coordinate 54,472 of JBBPBX010004359.1, read as the reverse complement.
TTGCTCCCTCCTCTTTTCTGTCTTGTACTTACGGTAAATTTGTGTAAATCTAACCGTCCTTTGAAGACCAGCTCTGATTAATATGAGAGTTTATAGTGAAGAAGTTTCTGTGCGTCTGGACACCTTCAGTGGAACACACGTACCGGTAAATCTCAGCCCCAAAACAACTCATTCTTCCTTTTGCATTGGTATTTAAATCAGACTTTGTGGTCTTAGTGAATCAATCACTTCCAAGAACATGTAGATGGGTGGGAAAAAGGAAAATGTGTTACTCATGCTTCAAATCAAGTGACAAATAGATTTGTCATCTGTCACGTCTCGTCCTTCCTTCATGTGTCTCACCGTCATGTTTGATCAGATGTATGTTGGCATGAGCCTGGAAATTCCCTTACTGAGGCAGAAGTTACAATTCTTCTTTTAAAGATGCTTTTATAACGGATCACATCCTGATATTTAGAAGTCTGTGCACGGCGTGTGCTTTTGCTCATCCATAGAATACACAAATGTTGAAGTGTTTATTTTTTCTCTAATTGGTAAGGAATGTGATTTTCTGTTTATCTTTTTGGTAAACTTACATTAAATGAACATGCTAATAGGCCTGTCATGATAACAAATTTTGATGGGTGATTAATTGTCTCAGAAATTATTGCGATAAATGATAATATTGTTTGAAATTTGACAATAATTAGTCAATATTGTCAAATTTAAGATGAAATGTTGGTCAATTTGTTTTGAGTGTACCGGTAGTACCTTTTTGGACCACCGAATGACAGTACAAGACTGTTTGAACCGAAGGATGGCTAGTGAGGGAGCGAGCAGCGTGTCTCTGTAACAAAAACGGGAGGGAGGCCCTTTGACGTGACATGGGCTGTCTCTCCCCCCTTTTTTTCAGTTCTCAAAATGGTGATTTTCAGTTCTCAAAATGATGCTCAGTGTGGTTTGAGCTCTTTAACAGTATTTTTCACACAAATCTTTTAATTAAAAAAATCAGTAAACGAGTTCTCAGCTTTTTTTGCAGAGAAAAACAACCTTTTACACTAAGGCAGGGGTGTCAAACTCATTTTGATCTGGGGGCCGCATACAGCTTAATCTGATCTCAAGGGGGCCAGACCAGTATACTCATTCCAAAAGTCCACTTTTTTCTTTGTATTAGTGCAAAGAATAAATAAATTATAAAAATATTTACATTAAATTAATTGTCCTTTTACACTTTTACTCAGTTTAACATTTAAGTGCATTACACATTGATTGCATGTTTTAAAACATTTATTCAACAAACTGTTTTGTTAAATACCCTGATGCATGCTCAATAATCCAGGTAGAAAAATCTAAAAAAGCTAAGTCTGGTCCTCTGGACATTAAAACAAAACAAAAAAAACTGTTTTGTTAAAACACTTTCCTGCATGTTAAAAATGCATCAAACCCATCAAAATTTAGAAATGAATGAATTTTAAATCCATTTTCCACATCTAGGAAGCAATTGTGAACACATAAATTGAGCTTTGAGCGTAGCTGTTTTATTAATGTTCATTAGTGAGAACAGAAGCTCTGATGGTGAGTGGTGAGAGAAAAACTGCAAATTCTGTCTTGAGTTCGCCTTTGTAGCGGTGCCGACATGCGGCTTCGTGCACTCGGCCCATCTTTTAAGACGTGTGCGTAATTATTCTTCTAAAGACCTGAAATCGTTTCTCAAACTCCCTCAGCAACCCTGAAATCTTGTTTTTGTGCTGTTTCACATCAGGAGGAACACTTGCTGCACACACGAAGACAGGGAAAAAGAGCAGAGCCTCCGCTTGCTATCTGCTGCGTCTCCCATACTAAAACACAGCGCCCCTGGGTCCTAGAGGCAGCCGGTTTGAGTAGGACAACAGAGGAACTGACTAAAACACAGCGCCTCTATGGCGGACAACATAGGAACTGCATATTTTTAAGAAAATAGCGTTTATTCTTTTTTTTAATAATTCAGATTCATCAGCGGGCCCACTAAAAACCCCTGGCGGGCCAGATGCGGCCCGCGGGCCGCATGTTTGACACCCCTGCACTAAGGCATGGGTTTCAACTGAATTTTGGCGCTTCGACAAGACTGTTCCTGAGGTCGACCTGTTAGCTCGGAGCTTAGTTTCTCAGCTCAGCTGCTTTTAACATCTAAAAACATGATTTTGAACGGTTAAAATGGATTTTAAAGAGAAAGGAGAAAGGGTGGGGTCAGTGAAGAGCACCGCAGTTCAGCCTTGTCATCCAGTATCTTCAGTAGAGAGAGACACGAAGAAACGATAAAGCTGATAAATGCAAATGAGGTTGATCATTTTAATTTTTTTTTCATTCATTCATTCAACCTTTATTTATACAGGCTAGCCTCGTTGAGTCACGGGGACTCATTTACAAGAGGGACCTGTCTCACTCACACCAAACAACCATCCACTCTCACACTCACACCTAGGGTCAATTTAGAGTCACCAATCAGCCTAACAAGCATGTTTTTTGGTCTGTGGGAGGAAACCGGAGTACCCGGAGGAAACCCACGCATGCACGGGGAGAACATGCAAACTCCACCCAGAAAGGCCCCGGACCGGGATTTGAACCGGCAACCTTCTCGCTGAGAGGCAGCAGCTCTACCAGTTGTGCCACCGTGCTGCCCAATTTATCATGCGATTAATTAATTTGTTTATCACGACAGGCCTACATGCTAACATAGACAATGTCTCTTACAAACTCAGGCAAAAGAAGAAGAATAAATTGCCTGTTCTGGATTGTTGGAATAATGGATTTTTCTACGTCAAATAATTAATAAATGTTAGGCAAAATTTTGAAATCACCCTAGTAATAATAATAATAATAATAATAATGTCTATTACTGTCATCTGCGTATGTTCCCATACACAGACGAAATTCGTCTCTGCATTTAACCCAACCACCTACCAGGTGGTGCAGTGAGCAGCCCGAAAGCGCCCGGGGAGCTGGAGAAATAGGTGTGCACTCATAGACACCCCAAGCTGGGTAGTGGCCGTAGCATTATTTTAAACAAATACCAACGCAGATCTAAGAATTGAAATCAGTTTGCAGTTAAAATGCTGCTTAATAATCTGGTTAATCAAACTAATTGTCAGTAAATATTCTGATTTATGCTCAATAACCCAGGTAAAAAAATCCAACAAAGTTAAGTCAGGTCCTCTGGACTTTTTTGTTGCAACATTTCATCTTTCATTCAAGACTTTCATCAGTCCAAGGAGCCACAACAAACTCGATCCTAAAAATAGCACCGTCCATCACATAGTGGAACCATCTGAGCACCGTCAAACTGGTTGACCCACTATGTGAAGGTACTACTGTATTTATAAGACAGTTTGTTGTGGCTCCTCGGACTGATGAAGTCTTTTGGATGAAAGACGAAACGTTCCAACAATAAGAAACTGTCCAGAGGAACTGACTTAACTTTGTTGGACAGTAATTATTGTCAAAACAATAATGTCATTAGTTGAAACAATGGGCAGACATTTTAAAGTCCTTCAAGAAAATGATTCATCAATAAATGTGACAAATTTCTTATCATTCATGTTTATAAAATGGAATAATTACAACCTGAATATGTCGTTATTCATGGAGTGTTGTTTTATAGATAAAACATATGTCCTATTTAATATGATAAGCTTTGAAATAATAAAAAAACACACAATAATAATAAAAAAATACAGGTACCGGTATATATAAAAACATTCAAGGAACATTCTTTTACCTTTAAAGCTCTAGGACCATTCTGCAAGCACGGTTACCTCAAATTGTTGCATTAAGAAATTTAAATGTCGTTTGTAGCACCGTTATTTCTATGTCAGAACTGCAAATGTCAATAAATAACTTGATTAATAGCTAAAGGGTGACAGTTAATTACCGGTATATATATTTTTTATTCTGGGGTTACATGTGCTGTTCTTTCAGCCCTGCACAGTCCCCTCTGCATGTTGCTGGGTGAATGTCAGTGCCATTGACCAGACCCCTACTGCCGCAGTAACTTCCTGGAAAGACTAGCCATCCTAAGAGCAACAATACTTCTATTGATCCACTTCCAGTGAAAATCCAGCATCATCCACTTGTTGTCATGGAAACCAAGAAACTTGAGTGCATGAGAATCTGCGTTGATGACAGTAATAGGATGTTTTCAGTTGAATTGATAATTGATAAAAAACCTGATAAATGGCAGGAGTAATAATAATAAAAAGGCCTACATTTCCTCTCCAACAGCAAGGTCATCGGCATAATTATTCAGATTTAATGCAGGGGTTACTATAGTAACTGCTGCGCTCATCATACACATTCAACTGTCTGGAATAGATTGGATATAAAGAAGATCTTGGACATAACAGGTGTTGCAAAATGATCTATAATTCTTTAAAACAACTACAGTATAAAAATGAGACATCTAACTGGGCGGATATTTTGCTCCAGTGTAAACGGTCATCTAACTTGTTTTAAAAGTATAGACATAAACCCGTCTGTCCAACCATACATCTATCCATCCAAAGGTCATAAGTCCATCAAAGACCCCTAGAAACAAATGAGGCAACCATTCATGCTCTTGACAATTTAGGGTTAGCAGTTAACTTGACATGCAAATTTTCATTTGTGGGAGGAAAGTGGAGTACCCAGGAAAATAGACAACAACCGTGCATGCATGGGGAGAACATGCATAATTGGCCGGAGGGTGCAACCTTAATCCGGTAACACGACAGTACTGTGTTGCAGTACTGCCCAGACAAACATAGGCATGCTTGGTGTAAAATAAGTTTTTGAATGGTTTCACCACTTTACTTTGCAAACCTAATCTCACAAAAAAAAAACTACTGTATGCTCAGTAACAGTGTGTTTACTGGATGTTGGTGACAAAATGTGAGGCATAAAAACCTGTTTACTGTAATTGCTTATGGCTGCATCGCAAATCCAGTTAGAATTACTTCTAGGCATAACCAGAAAAATTCTCGCTACTGTTTTTTTTTTTTGTTTCTAAATCTGAATAATTAATTGTTGATTAACTAATTCACTATAATCGTAATTTACATTAAGTTTCTCGAGCTGTTTTCAGCAGAGTGGTTGTGCCCTGTTGGTACATAAAAAAGCCTTTGTAAAGCTGCTATTGTGCCTCTTTGATTAATCTTGCAATCTAAACAGAGGTGGCCCAGCACAGCATCAGTGTTTGATCACACACACACAGTCACTGTTGCAAAACCAGCCATGACCACAAAGTTGTTGGTTAACTGCAAAACTGCACGTCCTCTACCTCTAGTTTTCGCTCATTTTTTATTTTTATTTTTTTAATTCTTTATTCATTTCAAATTTCCAATTTAAAAGAACACAAAAAGACTATTCACAATTCCACATAAATAAAAAAATCAATAAGAGATCTAGCATTTTTTAAAGGAATGCATATCCCCCATTATCTTTCATGCCAGACTTTACACTGAGATAATCTTTTATTGAGAAACATAAAAAAGAAACTTATGCCCAACTAAATTCAAAATCTTGATCAAGGTATGCGTTGGGAATAACTCTCATCTAGCCACCCCAGGTTTAAAACAATATTTGTAAAATTGTGTGAAATATCAAAATGACACCCAAGTAGGAATGCACGATATTGGATTTTTGACAGATATCCGATATGCCGAAATGTTAAAACTTATTTGGCCGTTAACCAATACCGATATTTTATATACTTTCCTTTGTCAGAACATAGCCCTCTTATTTACCGGTAGGCTTGTTTGTACAAAAATTGTCTAACAGCTGTAAGAGCTGGTGACCTATATTCAGTAACAGCCATATGATATGCATAGCACTTTAACTTATATTAAATGAAAAGTGTTAAATATTATTTATTAACATTAGTCACCTGTGATGCTGTCTCACTTGTGGAGGCTTGTTCCAGGTTCCAAGCACCTTGATAACAGTTTATCTGTTTTAAACTGTGCTATAGAAATAAAATTGACTTGACTTGACTAGCTACAGTGTGGGATCCTCTGCATTCTTGTGCATGAAGGACAGACTTTTTAAGTTCAAAGTTTTTGTCTATCCATTGTGCCATAAGACTACGGTAATTATGCTAACGGTGCTAACACAACATCTAAATGTCTGTGGTAAAACTCACCCAACAAGTCGTTTTATCGGCTATTAGCTTCTCATTGTTGTCGGAAATGACGGCTTGTAAATCTGGTAAGGCTACGTCAAGAAAAATATCTCAGACGGGGTACGATGTAGTGAGGCTCAATACATTCCATAAATCTTCGGAATCCGACATCCTCAACAATTTTTTTTCCCACACCGCTGACATTTTGACTTCTTCCTCTCCATTGTGATCAGATCAGGTAGACATGTGTGACATTATCATGTGGTGCTGCAGTTGCAGGCATCCTTGTCACTGGGTTGTCGTACAAAAACAGCGTCTATCGGTGAGTTATTTGGATGGAATGGCCAATGTGCAATATTGAACTTTAACGCTAATATCGGCTGATACCATGCCGACGATACATGTATTGTGCATCCCTACCCCCAAGGGCTGTTTTAAAACTGAGACCTCAGGGGTCATTTTGCAAGGACAGCAGGAAGGTGATTTTTTTTCTAGTGGTTCATGACATCAGAGTCAGAGAATCTTTATTGTCATTTGCACCGCATGTGGTACAAGTGATGAAACGAGATTATGTACACAGTGTCCCAGTTAAGCCCCCAGTATACTGTTCTTTGTGCCCAGCGCCGCTGGACTGGCGTGTGCTGCGCGCAGGCAGTTCATATTATACTCTGTGCAAGCGCAGCTCTCTGGAGTGCAGGCTACAGGACAAATTGAGGTCGCTGATTGGTCATTTGCTGACACGCGAGGCAGTCTATCAACGCGCGCGCGTAGGCGTAGTAAAATTTGAGCTTGGCGCGTTCACGCCCGCGATCAAAGGCTTTTGCCGCGGCGCTCCCACGGCGCCGAGCGGCATGAGGCAAAAGAAACAGGTATATTGGGGCCTTTACATCCAACAACAAAATGTAAGAGGAAAAAACAGTAATAACATCTAGGATATAACTAAGAAAAACATCAACTAGAAATACACTAAGCACTAATGTAATAGAAAAACATAATTACAAACAGCAGCACGAACATGAGTCTGTATGAGCAGATGGTCACAAATGAACACAGCAACAAGAAAACAGATCAGCATCAGCATGTTGTGATTTTGGTAACAGACACACAAACACATTGGCAAAAACATTATTGTCTGCCTACGCCTTTTCTTTTTTTTTTGCGTTTTTCGGCTCTAGTGGCCCATTTTTGTTGTAGAGGATAGAGGGCAAAACAGGGCAAGATGGGGGAGACATTAGCCGTGTTTCCATCAAGGTTTCTAGCTGCGCATTTTGAAGTATCGCAGCAGAAAAGCTTAATGGAAACGGCAAAATCCGTATTTACTTTCTCAAGTTCGCCAAAAAGTTTATACGCTCGCTTGAGGTGGTTTTTGGGATCTTCGAAACCGAGCAGATGCGCACAACGACAGATGGAAACACATTTGCCGACTCGTGCTGCCGAAGCGAGCATTCACGTCACGTGACTGATCAGCTGTTTCCGCTCCGGACAACATGTAACATCGCTAAAACTAGTTGGCATGACAGAATAAATACAACTTGCCCGATATTCTCATGTATGTCTACAAATCGCTGAACAGTCTCGCCCCCGCCTATCTCTCAGATCTGATACACCCATATGTCCCTCCACGTGCTTTGAGGTCAGAGGATCAGGTGCTCTTGATAGTTCCAGAAACTCGCCTTAAGCGCAGGGGTGACAGGGCGTTCTCTGTAGCAGGCCCAAGACTCTGGAACGAGTTACCGCTGCTCATCAAACAGGCCCCCTCCCTCTCGGTTTTCAAATCCCGGTTAAAAACTCACTACTACTCCATTGCTTTCAATGCCAGCTGATTTGTACTGGATCGTTTGATTTATGATCTGCAATGTTTTTATGTTTTTCGTGTTGTACTTCATTGTATGTGTTGCCTGTTGCGTGTTTGTTTGTCCAGCACTTTGGTGTGGACTTGTTCCTGTTTAAAGTGCTTTATAAATAAAATGGTATGGTATGGTATGATAGCAACACGTACCTGAAATATTCTCTCCATTTTGACGAGATGTGTGGCCGGGTTCTGTTTTCAACCGCTACTTCCTGTTTACTGTAGACATGCGCAGTGCTGACGTCTGACGTAATGACGCTGACGTCTGACGTAATGACGCTGTGCGTGGCTTGGTAGATGCGCTTCAAGCCAGCAGATGGAAACACTTCTGCTTCGCATTAATTTGTATTTACATATTTGCGAGATTTCAAAAATTAGCTCAAAAATCGAAATGAAAATGGATGGAAACACAGCTATTGTGGAAAGGTCGTCGGGACCGGGATGTGAACCCGCAACACCACAGCGAGGACTAGCCTCAAACATGGGCCACGCTCCTAACCCCTGCCTACACCTTTTGACATCCCAGTGATACTGTAATTAGTAATTACCATTTTAGTTTCAGCCCTGTAACCATCTTCATTTTACTTCTTTGTGCTAACACTCAAGACACAAACATGAAGTTGTGTTTTTTTATCTCATTGTAATGTCTGATGGTAGTACCGTACTTTTTGGCATATAACACGCAGTTCTTTTACTAATTTGGATGTCCTGCGGCTTATATGCCGAAGCGTGTTATTTATGGATTTTTTCCCATATTTTTAGACCCATTTTTGGCTCTGCTATTGCCGTTTTTCATTTTGGGCAAAAAATTGTGCAGTTCCACTTTTGTCCGCTAGAGGGACACTTCCAGAGGAGTACACCGACCGTTTCTAGCTCATGTGTCCGAAAAAAGCCTCCTCTGGTCGGACTGACTCTGTCGCTGCCCGGCCTCCTGCTCTGGAGCTAACCGCTGTGTTGTTAGCTGTTTTTTTTTAGCAAGATAACTCATAAACCACACCATGGATTTTCTTGAAACTTACAGAGCATAATTATTTGGTGGTCCTTTACAAACTGTTAGCTGCAGAAGATTTTCAGAGCTAAAAAAAATTTGCTCTTTTACGGTAGCTTTGTTGTTAGCTGTATAGCTACCGCAAACAGATACCTACTGTTTAGATAAACCGCTCTTAAACCACTCGACAGATATTTTTTAGGCTTTCAGAGTGTAATTACTGTATATGGGTTTCGTTTACAAACTGTTAACCTGTATAAGACGTTTGAGATAAAATTCTATTTTTTATTCGTTTTTTAAGAGACGGAATCGTCTCGTAGCTTCGGTTTTATTTCCGTTTACATTGGTATAAATCATAAACCACTCGGTGGATATTTTTTCTTCTTACAGAGTGTAATTATATGCATTTTCATTTACAAACTGTTACCTGTATAAGACATTTGAGATAAAATTAATTTTTTTTGTAATTTATTTTAGTAGCGCACGAGACTGTTTTGGAAGAAGTAAAACCGAAACAATTTAAATTCAGCAGATTTGACCATTTCGTGAATTGATTAAGGAACGGTTAAGCTCAGGAACCCTTGTGCTATAATGTCAGCTAAGAAAATGTATTTTTTCGCAGCAAATAAATTGTTTTTACCGTGTTAATCTTGTAAAGTCCTTCCATGCTGGCTCGCTTCTGTGGCCGCCATTTTCAGCAGGGCAAATGAGGCGCTGACGCGTCGCGTAGCGGTGACGCATAATAGATGCGGCTTATACGCCGAAGCGTGTTATTTATGGATTTTTCCAATTTATTGACAATAATTGGACAAAGCGGGTTATACACAGAAGTGTATTAAACGCCGAAAAGTACGGTAATCCACACTTCAGCAAGTTTAACAAGCAGCTTTTTAGCTGAGGTAAGCAGATAAACACACATTTACCAGAACAGCCAGCAAGTCTTGCTTCAGAGACAAACCAGGATTTAAGGCTTGTTTATTTATTTTTTTTATACTGAAAGTGTGTTGTTACACAATAAAAAGGATATTTATAATTATAATAAAAATAAAAAAGGCATTATAACCAACTTAGTCAATATTCAGATGTACTGTAGATCTTTATGACTTCATGTAGTTCTTTTCCTGTCTGGACAAGCTGCTGTGAACATTCCTGAACTTCCCTCATTCTTTGAGACAGCCACACACAAACACTCACACCAGCGTATTCTTTTGTTTCCTGTGTAAAAGGGAAGTTCATATGACACATTTTCTTGTTAACCTTCCTTAAAGACGCTGGGATTTCCCCTTAAGTGCCATCAAGTTGTTGTGCAAATCTTCTCCGCTTTGATATAAATGATAAACCCTTAGGGTACAAAACTTATCAGGACATCTTTCTTTTTTTTTCTTCTTTTACTCCCTTTCTCCTCTCAGCTAGTCACTTGTGCTCTGATTGCTCTCTATCACCATGCCTCCTTCCTCTCTCTTTCCTCACTCATGCACACAGGCTCTTTTTTTTAGTTTGCCGTGCTAGCAGACGGCACAAAGAGCGTTTGTCTGAGCGTTTGTCTACTGAGTCGCATCGTCAATCACTCCTTTTCTTTCTTTCCTTTTCTCTCTTTCCTCTCTGACTCTTCTTTCCTTTACAATATTTTGCTCTTACAAGTCACAGTTGTCTTTGCTCAAAGTGACACTGCATTTCTTCTTGAGTTCAAGGCCTAATTTTTTTGCTGTTTTAAAAGGTAGAAATTGATAATGTGTCAAACTGAATGCAAACATGGTTGCCTGTGTGGCCCAGTTTTTTTTTTTTTAACAATGTGTGGCTGTTTGCTCTTGCACTGGCACACATTTGGTCCGCACGCTTTTAGAATACTACTCAGACAGGCGATGGGGTTTCAGGGAGCACAGTAGAAAAATGCACAGAGGGCTTCCACATCCAGCTGAAAAGCTACTTCTTACAAAGGGGAAGCAATGGACAAGCACAGGTTTTGTAGTGTAGAGAGAGAAAAGACATATCTTGCATAGCGAAAGACAGTAGAGTTTTGCATGCTATTTATTTATTTTTCAGTTTTTTTAAGCCTTGGTTTAGGTGGCATCTCATTGACCTTCAAATAGCGGGCAAACAACATCCATAAGGGAGTCTCCAGGATGTCTTGTGGCATCTTTGGTGGATCTTAATTTTTTATATGTGAGTTGAAGTCTGTTAAATCTTAAAAAGAACAACAGATGATCAAGAAAAAAATATTGAAAAACTGGACCAAATGAACCAATCTCCATTTTAAAAGCACACTCCAGCAGATATCTAAAAGCCCATCCATATATCCATCCATCCATCAAATATATTTACAGTACCGGTACCTGCTTTTTCCTTTTTGGGTCGCGGGGGCCGTCGGTGCCAATGTCCAGCAATCACTGCAAGAGGTGGGGTATGCCCTGGACAGGTCTCCAGTCCATCACTGGGACACAGAGACAAACGAGACAAACAACCATTCTCTCTCACTCACATCTAGGGACAATTTAGAGTTACCAATCAGCCTAGCATGCATGTTTTTTGTCTGTGGGAGGAAACCGGAGTACCCGGAGAAAACCCGCGCATGCACGAGAGAACATGCAAACTCTACCCCAAAAGGTCCCCGGACCGGGATTTGAACCAGGATAACCTGCTCGCTGAGAGGCAGCAGCTCTTCAAGTTGTACCACCATGCTACTTATCTAAAAATGATGCAGAAAAACTGGTTCATGCATTTGTCACGTCTAGACTGGACTATTGCTATGGTTTGTTATCTGGGTGTCCAAAAGCTTTTTTTTTTTCTTTTTTTTTTAAGTTTTCAGTTAATCCAAAAGGCTGTTGCCAGAGTCTTAATTCAGATTCAGATATTATTTATTGTTGTTCACACCACATGTGGTACATATGGAGCGGAATTATGTGCACAGGGTACCAGTTACGTCCATCAATAAAATGTAAGAAAAACGATAATAAGATCTAAGATGTGAACGAAGAAAAACATCAACTAAATAATACACTAAGCACTAGTAGCATAAAAACAATAACTAAACAGCAGCACGGACGGACATGAGTATGTAACCGTGTTTCCATCTATTTTCAATTCGAATTTTGAGCGAATTTTTGAAAATTCGCAAAAATGTAAATAAAATTAATGCGAATCAGAAGTGTTTCCATCAACTGGCTTGAAGCGAATCCACCAGGCCACGCAAAGCGGCATTACGTCAGACAACAGCGTTACGCACGTTTAAGGCTCGGATATAGTCGCACTTTGGTCCGCAAGCTGGAGCGCGCGGGCTGCGCGCGCACTGTGCCGTGCGGCTTCATGCGTTTATAGTGTAGCACGGCAGCGCATGGCAAAGTGCTGTTCTTTTACTGACCAGCAGGTGGCAGTACCCTCTAAAACCTGTGCATATGTTGCAAGAAAGGGTGTAGAAGAAGAAATCTACCGTAGAAGAAGAACTGTTTGAAATCACACAACAAAAACAAATGGCTTTCCGCTCGCTCGGGGAATTTAATACATTTGAATCACATAAAAAACATTCCTCCATGCGTCGCGACGCCGTTTCCACGACCACAGCGGCGCAGACAGCTGCAGGCTCTGGCGTGAAGGCTGTCGGTGAGGTCCCTACCCGACCTGTCAATCAATTCGGCGCGCGCGCTAGGCTTGCGGAGCTTCAAAATCTGGGAGGTGCACGACCACGTGCGAAACCAACGCGCTGGCCAAAGCGCGGGGGCGGGGACTTCGCGATTGCGTCACTTTGGCCGCGCGCTCTCTCGCGCCCTATGCGACGTGTCAACCATAACCCAGGCTTTACAGTAAACGGGAAGTAGCGGTTGAAAACAGGAACCGAACCACACATCTCGGCAAAATGGAGAGAATATTTCAGGAATGTGTTGCTATCGGGCAAGTTGTATTTATTCTGTCATGCCAACTAGTTTTAGCGATGTTACAGCGGAAACAGCTGATCAGTCACATGACGTGAATGTTCGCTACGTCAGAACTGAGTCGGCAAATCTGTTTCCATCTCTCGTTTTGCGCATCAGCTCTGTTTCGAAAAACCCAAAAACCATCTCAAGCGAGCGTATCAACTTTTTTTGCGAATTAGAGGAAGTTAATTCGAATCGTGCCGTTTCCATTCACCTTTTCTGATGAGATACTTCAAAATGCGCATCAAGAAGCCTTGATGGAAACACGGCTTGTGTGAGCAGATGAGCATACATGAACATAGCAACATGAAACAGATCAGCAGTGTAGTGATATAGACCCTCATGTCTGACCTGGATTTACACCTTTTCACATCTCTCTGAACTCTTAGTGTTACACTTTTCCTGAAGCTTTCAAGGAGACAAGTGGACACTATTTTATTACATTTATTATGAATTAAGAGACACAAATCAATCAGAAAAGACATCCTTTTAATGTGTGTTAATTCAGAATTACTTTGTCATTGAATGATCATTAATATGCTGGTATATTTTTTCCCCTGTCTTAGTCAAGAACTATGTCAAAGTTAAATTATATGTCAGAATGATCTTCCAGTCTTGGTTTAAATTGTTTTGAGACAGTGAATCAAGTCGTAGACGAAAGTTCTAGACACTATCTCCTGTCCTCCCAAAACATTTCTCTTTGTTTATCTAAACAGACTTTCTGTTGAGCTCGAAGTCTTCGCTTCACGTTTTCACTCTCCTCGCTTGGTCCACGACCAATCAGAAGACTGTTTTCCTAATCTCAACACTTTAGAAAAAGCGTTTTGCTTCCGGAACGCTTCAGAGTTTTTGGCAGAGTTGAAATGACAGCGAAACCTGACAGCTCTCTGTCTTGATAGCTGATTAGGTTCAGTCACGAGTCAAAGACTGGCTTATCAGCTGGAACTTATGGGTGCCTCCATAAGTTCACAGAGCAAAAGCTCCCTAGTTCTGAATGGACTTTCTTGAGGAACGCTTAATTTTGAAACCAATCAGGACGTGTCACTGTCTCTGACGGAGAAAGCAGGCGTCACGACACTTTGAATCCATAAACACACCCAGGTACAACCGGACTTCACGGACTTATGACCTGTGAAGCTCAGACTTCTTCTGCAACTCTACCAACCGAGACGGAACGTCTAGGTACAGAGTTGCTGATGTTTACTGGAACGTGCGATGGAGTCGAGCTGGTTTTCGTATGGAGAAGTGTCAGTTTCTGGTTTAAACTCAAAATAGATAACTTCCTCTTAAACCTCTCCCTATTCCTCTTAAACCTCTCCATTTATCTCATTTTAAGCTGGTAACTACATTAAGCTAGAGCCTACATATAAAAAGTATTATTGTCATCATTACTTATGTCTGTTGTTACAATTAAATGTGCTGATGCGTTTAATTAGTAAGAAATTGAAATCCATCAATCAAGTGTACATTGGCTTTAATTTTAGTTGATTTATTTCAAATAAAAGGTAGTGTCTTTGGCATAGCGACTAAATCAATGTTTCCATTGTCACTTTATGGGTTTATGTTTCCATCCATCCATCCATCCATCCATTTTCGTCCGCTTATCCGGGGTCGGGTTGCGGGGGTAGCAGCCTAAGTAGGGAGGCCCAGACTTCCCTCTCCCCAGCCACTTGGAGCAGCTCCTCTGGGGGAATCCCAAGGCGTTCCCAGGCCAGCCGAGAAACATAGTCCCTCCAGCGTGTCCTGGGTCTTCCTCTGGGTCTCCTCCCGGTGGGACATGCCCGGAACACCTCCCCAGGGAGGCGTCCAGGAGGCATCCTAACCAGATGTTTATGTTTCCATCCATCATAAATGATCACAGAAATATTGGGTAAACCTGAAAAGGAGAGAACCCGTGAATTACTATTCAATCTGAATAAGTAAGTAATTAAGGTAAAGTGTGTCAGTTAATACTGACACACAAAGATCCTTTACAGCAGCAACATGAAGAGCACATGCATGGTTTCGGTCTGCGTTTGATATTATTTCTATCTTAACATGTCATTCTCAACCTGCCATTGTGTATCTGTTCCTCCTTCCTGTCCTACCAAACCCAACCGGTCGAAGCAGGTGGCCGCTTGTCCTGAGCCTGGTTCTGCTAAAGGTTTCTTCCTCATGAGAGTTTTTCCTTTCCACCGTCGCCTTCATTCTTGCTCAAGATGAGAGTATGCGATGAAGTTGAACTCAAAGCAGTCTGCTCCTCAGATAAATAGTTATTAACATTCTTTTTATGTATATGGATGCTTATTGTTCAATGCCATGAGATGACTTCTGTTGTGACTTTGTGCTGTATATATAAACTGAATTGAATTTAATAGATTAAAAAGTAAATGTGAGGGCGGCTGGCAGGCACTATGTGGGCAGAGGTGAGCAACACAATAATATGTACAACCAAGAAAATGTATCACTGCTGTGTCATCTTGCACAAAAAACTGGCAAAAAGCTGGTTGGACCCTCAATAAATGGAGCCATCCATTCATACTCTGTCAATTATATAAGTATTTGGCCAACCAGATGTGCCCTTAGTTCTCAAATATCTGGTTTAGACAACAGAGGCTGGGATGCTAAAATATACAGAAAATGTATCTACATGATAACGGAGGAAAGAGATGAGTACAAGATATCCTCTTAAGTACCGTATCACTTCTATTGCCAATTTAAAGTCCAGCTTTGATTGCATGTTTTTAATCTAACATTCTGCAGCTCTTCTGTCAAGAACCTGCCAGTATGTACTGTAAATTGTTGCTATTCATTAATCTTTACAAAATGTATATAACCTTAATAAATAAACAAATAAATGAATTAATACAATCCACCTTCATTTTCAGATTCTGTCACATACACATAATACATTTACTGTATAAAACACATGGGACTGTCTGTGTGAGAGACAGTGTGGACGGTCTTGTCAACTAAATGGGCTTGGAGTGCTCGATAAATCCAGATTAAGTAGACTCAGACTGCATATAATTTTATCCCTATCTTCCAATTTGCCCTACTTCTTGTTTTGGCACCAGTTTTAAAAAAGTTTGTTGTCTAAACAATTTTTGTAATGCAAGGGGAGGGCTAAATGAAAATTGTACTGGCATACAGATGCAGTTTTTAGGGGCACACTTCAGAAGTGTCAAGAGTGTTATGCTAGTTTTAAAAAATCCCACGTATCTAAATAAAAAATAGGATAACTCCATGAAATGTAACTCTTTATTATAAAGCAGCATGGATTAAAAATGAATCCCTCCTTTACAAGAAGGGAGTAGGAAGGCTCACACAGGCTACAAGAGTCAACTGTTCTTCTAAAGGGCTGCCATGTCAACATGTCAACTGTCAACTATCGTTCGCTCACACATGCTGTGCTGTAAAACTGTGTCAGCAGGGCAAAGAGGAGCAGTGGACGAAGTGTAACTCTGTGAGTTTGTGTGTTTTCCTCCACTGGGAGCTCGGGAGCTACACACTCACAATTTCTGCCTCCTGCTCTCAGAGTTACAGGCTCAGGTGTGAATATCTGCTCCACTTGTGGTCTCACAGTTTGTCCTCTCGCCTGTCTCGCACTCGTAGGAAACAATGCGGTTTTAATGGACTGGATCAGTTATTCCTTACTTTTTGCTGCCTTGAAACTTCTCTAGGTGGCACTTTCTTTATTCTTTAATAAACTGAGTTTGCTTACATATTTTACCTCTGCAGTTAGTGTGACATTTCAAACCCCAAATTGCATCAAAATCCCAAAACATTTGTACCCATTTAACTTCATTTTAATCAGCTTGAGGTCCAAGTCCTCTTTTGATTGGTAGATAAAGCACATATTTTAGCTGTAATTGCCACTCTGGTTTGTTTAAAATAACCACTGCACATTTGGTACACTAATAAACATTATTTTAGTTACCGTACACGTACACTATTTCTGTCGTTTTTCCATCACCTTGTCTTGGTAAAGCATTTAAATGGTCTGTTTGCCTTTTGAATGACTTAAACAGATTGATGAAGCCAGTAGTTGCGCATATCGTATGTACAAAAGGCACAGGCCAGTACAAAGTACCTATAATGGTTACATGTTATTTTTAATGGGGTAAGCTTTCAACCTTTCTTTATTGCTTACAGGGATCTTGCAGGAAAATATGGGCCCACAGGCATTTATCAGCTTAATTCCTCAAACGTTATTCTCCATGTGGTTGGAACCATATTAAATAAGCCTGAACATGGCCAAATCGCAGATGAATTTTAAATTAGCAAAATGTTTCTGCAGCAGTGAAGGAGTTTTAAATCATTGAAGACGTCTGTGGTGGCGAATGGGGATTCGGCACTCTCATTGTTCCTTCTCTGACCTTTCAGTGGGAAGCAGTGAGACAAGTTTTCTCAGACCTGTGTGCCAAATAACACACTGAGCATCGGGTTTATTAGTTGCTTTCTGTCCTTTTCTGCAGAAGTCTGATCATGGCCAAGTGCTGCTGGACGTTGTTTTTAAGCACCTGGAGCTGACCGAGAGAGACTACTTTGGCCTGCACTTGGCTGATGACACCTCAGATTCACCGGTTAGTAGTCTGTTTTCAGTGTGCACAGTCTGTGTGTGTTTGTATGATTTTATCTAAGTAAATTGGGTTCTAGGAACAAAAGAGTGCATATGTGTTCATGTCTAAGTAAAGTATACTGTATATATTTTCATCAGTATAATCAAATTGGCCCTAAATAAACATCAGAACTCTCATTTACATGAAAACAGTTTTTAGTTCCAAGTTTTTTCTAGATTAGAATATAAGAACAAATTTGGTCCTTACCAGGTTTTAAAATTGGGTAAATGTAACTTCTGATGAAGAGCATTACCCAGTACACGTCCAACCATGTTTTAAACACTAATTTAAAATGCAAAATCTTTGTGAAAAGTAAGAAAGACCTGAAGACTTAAAAGCTTGTGAAAGCATATTTAGTATTTATAGGAGTAATTAGTTTATCGTTTCTTCTACAGTAGGTGTTCCCAACCCTGGTCCTCGAGGAACACCATCCTGCATGTTTTAGTTGTTTCTCTGTGCCGACACACCTGCTTTTAATTAATGTGTAATTAATAGGCTTCTGCAGAACATGAGGAAATAATTAAATCACTAAATAAGGTGTGTTGGAGCAGGGAAGCAACTAAAACATGCAGGTTGGTGTTCTTCAGGGACCACTGCTCTACAGGGTCACTTCATTTTATTGGTGTTTACCTTCATTTGTTTTTGAATAGCTCTTCATAATCCTGTTATGGCATTTTAATCTAACTGAGGTCTGGACTGGACAATCAGAACACCTTGATTCTTTCCTTTTCCAGCAACTCTGCTGTAGATTTTCATTGGTGTCCAGTTGCATAGTGGCCTGTTTTGGGGCCAAGCTTTAGTTGCTGGACAGATGGACTCATGTTTGAATCTAGATTACTTTGGTCTACAGAGGAGTTCATGGATGACTCAATGAGAGCAAATGGCCAGGTTGGCTGCAAAAAAAGTTCAAATCATTAACCCTCTGCCCCTATGATGATCGTTGCTATGAGGTGTTTGTGCTGATATGTGTTGTTTGGTTTTCTCCAGACATGTTCACTGTAGTCCCAAATGTTTAATGAAGGTTGTTACAGAAGTCCTATACTGTAGTTCATTCAAATGCAACTTTGCAAACCCAAGTTGTGCTGCCAAAATTATCTCTAAAGAAAAACATTTGCTGTTGATCCCTATTCCTTTCATTATTTTTTTACTGTATTTTTCTTTATATTTAACATGGTAACTGGTGTGTTGAGATTTAAAAAATGTATATATTTTAATTTTAAATGATTTGTCTTGACCACAGGGTGACCTTATCTGGGATGACCACTTCTGGGTAAAAAAAGTGATCTGCATAATTACTTACTCACTGTAATGATGAACTTTATTTAGTTCAGGGATTTTTCAAATGGACAACTGGTTGTTACTGTGTCTACTTGCATCATAATCGCTGATGATCATCATACATGAATGCTCAAGGGCAACAACATATCAAAATTTCTGCTTTTATTCAGGAAATCATTTGTGTTTTACGTGTATTTAGTCAGTAGAACTAAGACTTTTACTTTTTTATGCACAACTGAAACCTATAATGTTAAAACTAAATTTGTATGTATTATCATAACATACAAATGTCCAATTAATTTATATGGCAAAAAATTAAGTGTCTTTATTGGTTTCTGTCTCTGTTAGCTCTCCTGACAGGCTTCTGTGTTTGTGATCACTGGTGAATAATTTAGACTTTGTGTTCATGCTTTATCACTCTAAATGTGTCTCAAATCAATATTTTACAGCGCTGGCTGGATCCCAATAAGCCCATCAGGAAACAGTTGAAAAGTAAGTGACATGCACAACACACTGCCTTAACATCTCCACTGCCATAGAACAAACAGAACTAAGTTATTTCAAACCTTAGCAGCAGAAGTGAGAGGTAGTCTCAGAAGGATCAACCCTCATAAAGCAACTGGACCGAACAACATCCCCGGGAAAGTTCTGAAGGAATGTGCGGACCAGCTCTGTGAGGTGCTGGCTGACATCTTCACCACCTCACTTGCTCTGGAGACAGTCCCCACCTGCCTGAAGACCGCCACCATCATCCCAGTCCCAAAAAGCTCCACAGTGACTGGTCTGAATGACTATCGGCCGGTGGCCCTCACCCCGATAGTTGCAAAATGCTTTGAAAAACTGGTCATGACCCACATCAAGACAACCGTCAACATCAACAAGGACCCTCATCAGTATGCATACCGCGAGAACCGATCAACAGAGGACGCCATCTCATCCGTGGTCCACACTGCTCTCACCCACCTGGATCAGAAGGACTCCTACGTCCGTATGCTCTTTGTGGACTTCACATCTGCCTTCAACACCATGATCCCCCAAACTCTGATGGACAAACTATCCACACTTGGACTAAGCCCCTCCATTTGTAACTGGGTACTAGACTTCTTAACAGACAGACCACAGTCCGTGAAGATCCACAACTTCTCCTCCTCCACCATTACCCTCAGCACTGGCTCTCCTCAAGGATGTGTGCTGAGCCCTCTTCTGTTCACTCTGCTCACACATGATTGTGCAGCCACCCATCCAGGTTGTCATATTGTAAAGTTTGCAGATGGGATGCATCACAAACAATGATGAGTCCAGCTACAGGCAGGAGGTGGAACACCTGTGGAGAATAACCTTCACATGAATGTGAAGAAGACAAAGGAGATGATTGTGGACTTCAGAAGGAACAAACACACCCACACCCCACTGAACATAAGTGGATCTGCGGTGGAAGTGGTCTCCAGCTACAAATACTTGGGTGTACACATGAATGATAACCTCAGCTGGAGCAACAACACCACCAGCCTGATCAAGAAAGGTCATCAGAGACTCTACTTCCTCAGACGGCTGAGACGAGCTGGTCTGAGTAGCCCAGTCCTCACCTCCTTCTACAGGTGTGCAGTGGAGAGCATCCTGTGCTCCAGCATCAACGTGTGGCATGGAGGCTGCACAGCTGCAGAAAGAAAAGCTTTGCAGAGAGTGGTGAAGGCTGCACAGAAGATGTTGGAGTCAGTCTCCCCACCATCACAGACATTTACACCTCCAGATGCAGGAAAAGAGCCACCTGCATCATGAAAGACCCCACTCACCCAGCACACTCACTCTTTGCCCCACTCCCCTCAGGACGGAGGTTGAGGAGCATCAAATGTAGAACCACTAGACTGAGGAACAGCTTCTACCCTGAGGCTGTTAGACTCATGAATAAATAAATAATAAGAATAATCACTGTGAAATATCACATCATGCTGATGCTGATCTGTTTTCTTGTTGCTGTGTTCATCTGTGACCATCTGCTCATAAAGACTCATGTTCGTGCTGCTGTTTGTAATGACGTTTTTCTATTACTCTAGGGCTTAGTGTATTTCTAGTTGGATGTTTTTCTTAGTTCATATCCTAGATGTTATTACTGTTTTTCTCTTACATTTTGTTGTTGGATGTAACTGGGACCCTGTGTACATAATCTCATTTCATCACATGTACTACATGCGGTGCAAATGACAATAAAGACTCTCTGACTCTGACCCTGACCTTAACGACGGCTGAGCCTCGTCTCAATAACGGTTAACAATCCAGTCTTTTACCCCCAGCATAAGTCTACAGTCTAAACTGCCATTCACTATTCTGAATATTCCTCGAGCAATGATTGAACTTTATTTCAACTCTACTCTTTTTTTTTTTTTGATAATGAGTAAAAGTGTTTGTAACATGAACAATTAAGGAGTAGCTCGAGTAAAGCCAGCAGTTCTCCTCCAGCAATGATTGAACTGTGTTTCAACTCAGTTTGCTTGCCGGTTGACTGAATCAGTAAAAATCAGTATTTTTTTATTATTTTCACACAGATTGAGACAGATCTGCAGTATAAAGCTAAATTTTGAGATTACACTTTAAGTCTTTCAGTAACTTTTATAGTAATTTTACAATGTGTCCTATGTAATCTATTAAAATTATAAAGCTTAAGCGTTCGTTTTGCACCAATATTCTTAACTTAACTGTTCATAATCATTCTTCCAGGAGGGTCTCCACATACTTTGAGCTTCAGAGTCAAATTTTTTGTGACCGACCCGAATAAACTTCAGGAAGAGTACACACGGTAAGAGTTGATTTCTTCTGCTGATGTTGTCAGCGCAATGCTGTAAAACAGTTGTCAAACTTTTTGGATTCAGAGACACTTACAGGGGAGAAAAAGTTTCAGGGACTCCCTCATAACCCTCAAGTTTATTAAATAATTTTCTTCAATTTCTCTCTTTAATGCAATGGAAATCCAATTTGTATACTT